>ONZH01030875.1:0-266511 GCA_900303285.1 Rhinella marina | reverse complement strand
GAACCAAACCACACATTTTGTTCCATCCCACCCACTCTTCCTGATCACAGAGAGAAGTGTCTGCATTTCTGAACCAATAAAGAAGAAGTGGTTACCCTTACAATGAGCGTTATATTTATATATATTTAGTTCTGCAATTTCCTGTAAGTAAGTAACTTATCAGAAACATAAAAATTTCTTCTTTCAAATTAATCTTAGTTTAAGATGGAGTCCTGATACAAATGGATACTCAGTCCCTCACAACGTCACACAATACAACCAAGTCATTTGCTACCAATATCATCTACCGCTTGATCCAGAAAACTCTCTGTGCGACATTTCTCTGGGTCGCAGACTAAATAGCCACCGTTAACAGGGTGTCAGTCAGTCCTACCATAGTTCTTGCACGTCACGTTCCCAAAAAAAGAAAATATAAAAAAATAATAATAATTTTTTCAGTTGTTTTAGCTCAGTGATACAAATCCATTTGACTCAGCTGTGTGTAACCTTTCTGTGTGTCACAGTTCAGCACATTCGCTCCCATCCGTATATACTGTCCAGGTGACACTTTCTGTACGTCACACAATACAACCAAGTCATTTGCTACCAATATCATCTACCGCTTTGATCCAGAAAACTCTCTGTGCGACATTTCTCTGGGTCGCAGACTAAATAGCCACCGTTAACAGGGTGTCAGTCAGTCCTACCATAGTTCTTGCACGTCACGTTCCCAAAAAAAGAAAATATAAAAAAAAATAATAATTTTTTCAGTTGTTTTAGCTCAGTGATACAAATCCATTTGACTCAGCTGCGTGTAACCTTTCTGTTTCGCAGTTCAAAACATTTGCTCACATCCGTATATACTGTCCTGGTGACACTTTCTGTAAGTCACTTAATTCTACCGGACTTAATTTATTTATTTTTATTATCATACACCTATATACAAAAAATGTTGAACCCCAGGGCTTACTGCAGGGGGCAGAGGCCGTGGTCCTGGGCAGGGTGAGACAGTACCCGCTGATGAGGGAGCAGGGCAATTCCGCAGAGCTACACTCCCTAGCTTCATGTCTCAACTTACAGGGACACGTGGTAGAGGACTGTTGAAACCACAACAGTGCGAACAGCTGATCTCGTGGATTGTGGACAATGCTTCAAGTAATTTGTCCACCAGTCAGTCTTCCACGCAGTCCACCCACGTTACCCAAAGGAGCACTCCTATGGCTCCTCCACCTCAACCTCCTTCCCCCCAGTCTGCCCCCTCCCAGGAAAATTTGGAATGCGATCCGGCATACTCTGAGGAACTGTTTTCTGGACCCTTCCCAGAGTCACAAACCACTTCTCAGGTTGCTGCTGACCTCGTTCCCGATGCCCAAGTTTTCCAAATGTCGCAGTCTGTGGGTGATGATGATGATGATGACAATGTTGACTTAGTGGAAGAAGTTTGTAAAGAGGTGTCGGACGATGAGGAGACATGGTTGTCAGACAGTGGTGAAGTTGTTAGGGGAGGAATTCCGAGGGGGGAGCAGACTGAGGAATCGGAGGATGACGAGATGACTGACCCAAGCTGGGTTTGATATGCCGAGTGAAGACAGTGCTTCTGAGGCGGAGGCGAGTGCTGCACCAGAACAGGTTGTAAGAGGCAGTGGTGTGGCCAGAGGGAGAAGCAGGGCCAGAGCTGGTGCATCATCAGCAACTGTTTCACGTAGTGAAGCTCCTGTGGCGAGGCCTAGATGTTCGCAAGTCTGGAGGTTCTTTAAAGAAAGTGAGGATGACCGACGGACTGTGGTGTGCAACCTGTGCCACCACTACTAGCCTAACCACCACCAGCATGCGCAGGCATATGAGTGCTAAACACCCCACTCAATGGAACCAAGGCCGTTCACCACCTCCTGCGGGTCACACCACTGCTCCTTCCCCTGTGTCACTCGCTGCCTCTGCTAGTCAACCCCCCGCGTCACTCGCTGCCTCTGCTAGTCAACCCCCTGCCCAGGACCTTGTCCACAATGTCATGGAGGACGAGGTTCTGTGGATGAGCAACAAGTCCTTCTGTACTGAAATCGCTGACAAAGTCTCCATCTAAGAAGCTACAGACCATTGTGGAGAGAGCGGCACAGCTCGCCATCAAAGTGACGAACCCCAACGCCAGACTGCGCAGAGAAGATAACGAATAAATATCTCTGTGGTTATTTTTGCTAAATAAAAGTTAAATAAACCCCCCAAAAAATTCATCTGTTAATGTGCCTGATCCACCCAAGTTGAATCTGTCCCATCATGAGAAAGTCCCCCCCAAGGAGTCCCCTCTGTAACTTGCTTCCCATACAACTACCTCACCCCCCCGACACCTGTGTCTCGCCATTGTCCACCACCTCCTCAGACAACACTGGTAAATCCACACTGTCAGCACACGGAAACAGCAAAAGGTCTTGCGAATTGGGGCAGAGAATGTTCTGGGCTAGCACATCAGAGAAGGGGTGACTATGGGGTTCCAGGGAGTACGTGACCACATGCAATATCCATTTAAAAGTCATGCCACACTTGATCAATCTCATAATTTACGACTGTACCGGTTGATGCTAAATTTTTAAGTTGGGGTCCTGTGTCGTCATTCTAAATACATCCGGCTGTTGTCACCAACACACACGCTAGCCCAGGGGGCACTCCTCTGGCTCTTCCAGCGAAACCTCCTTCCCCCCAGCCTGCCCCCCACCTACAGGCCCTCTCTCCAAACAATTGACGTCTTTTTTGCTATCTTTCTCTCTCTCCAAACTATTTTTCCGGATAGCTGCCATATACGGTATTAAACTGAGAAGAATACAGAGAACACATGCTACACTTGATCAAGTTCATAATTTACGACTGTACCGGTTGATGCAACAGTTTTCAAAAATCCATTCCGGCTGTTGTCACCACCACACACGCTAGCCCAGGGGGCACTCCTCTGGCTCTTCCAGTGAAACCTCCTTCCCCCCAGCCTGCCCCCCCACCTACAGGCCCACTCTACAAACAATTTAGCCGGATAGGGGACGTATCCGAAGTTGTACTCATGTTTGTTTTTGTTCTTCTTTTATCTGCCTCCTGACTTGTGATAGGCAGAGCATGGACACGTCCCCTTAGCTGCAGTGGGAAAGACACTCCCTTGGCCAGAGCAAGCTCTTTTTCCCTTTTCGAAATATCCATTAAATATAGGGGACGTATATGGTATTAAACTGAGAAGAATCGATACTGCACCAGCTGATGCTAGAGCATTTCCAAATGCATTCCAGCTGTTGTCACCACCACACATGCTAGCCCAGGGGGCACTCCTCTGGCTCTTCCACCAAAACCTCCTTCCCCCCCACCTACAGGCCCTCTCTCCAAACAATTTACCCGGGTAGGGGTACGTGTTAGATATTGTACTGATTCTGAATTGCCTCCTGCAATAGACGGGAATCGAACCCAGATCAACTGCTTGGGAAGTAGCTATGCTCACCTCTATACCACGCAGGCACAGCAGCTGATAAGAACAGATACTCAACTTAAAGTCAGCTGCAGTGCCAGCATGAGCAGTGGTGTCACCTGCAGGCGGTGATGGACCTTCGTTGCACCTAGTTGGGTGCTTCCCTAACATGTGATGGGTATTTGCCTCGCCTTTCTTGGTCTGGGTGAGCACAATTGCCATGAGGGTAACCACCAGGCTGTTGCCTGAGGATTTGGGGTACTGGTGGGATTAAGCAGCCTCAGAGGCATCCATGCATGCTGCCCCTGCTGTTTCCTGTCCATTTCCGTGGTGTTTCCATCATTTTCTGAGGTTTCCAGGTTTTCAGGCAAACTTCCCTGTGAAGAGCTTTGGTCCCCCGCAAAAATGCTCGAGTCTCCCATTGACTTCAATGGGGTTCGTTACTCGAAACGAGCACCCGAGCATCGGGAAAAATTTGTCTCGAATAACGAGCACCCGAGCATTTTAGTACTCGCTCATCTCTAGTCAGTAGTTTTTCCACTGGTCCATGGAACCACAAAGACACCACGCCCATTAAAGTCTATGAGTCTGTGAAAACCACTGGCCATGGATGATATCCATGTTCTCTCAGTGATTTTCACAGACTGCTAGTAGGAGATGTTCTGGAAACTAATTTTCACCCTAGAATGAAAGTGGAATACAGATGACACATGGAGGGCAAAAACCACAGACCAAACATGGATCCTTCACGGACAAATTGCTGACACCTTGTTATGGATATCATTACGAGTAGAAGTTCTGGTCGGCACTTGGGATTGTGGCAGTGCACATGGAAGGGATGCATTGCCGGTCTTTTGAGTGCAGAAAATCCTACCACTCGCTTTCTTCAATAAGCTTTTAGTTATCACAACATCAGTTTCAGCCCGTCCAGAGCCTTTGTCAACTATCACAGAATATAGAAGACAAAAATTGGAGTATACTGGAGAGGGATGAAGTTTTAAAATTAGCCCCTGATTCTCACCCGACTATTGCCTTTAGAAGAAGCCATACAATTAGGGACAAATTAGTAAGAAGTCGTTTTGTAGAGAAAAAATCTGAAACCTGGCTTGACAATTTGGTACCTAAGGGCAATAGGAGGTGTGGGAATTGTTCATGCTGTAGGATTAACCCACAATGGGAAGTACTGAGATTTGGAGGGGTACAACATAGGGTTAATTCCCTCATAACGTGCAAGAGTAAATTTGTGGTTTATCTCATTTTATGTATATGTGGTCAATTCTATATTGGGAAGACCATCAGGAATTTATGTGAGAGAATTAAGGAGCATATTCGATCTGTAACGACTGGAAGAGGTAGTCCACGTTTGATAGAGCATATTAACACAGAACACAATGGTGATATAAGAGCTCTACGTTTTGCTGGCATTGAGCTTGCCCACAATCCTCCACAAGGGGGAGACAGGCGTCGCTTGTTATTGAGACAGGAAGCAAGATGGATCATTCGCACAAATGCGATGGGTCCATTAGGATTGAATGACAGAAATGATATGGGGGTATTTTTATAATAGTTTTGTGTGAGTTTAATAAGTCTTTGTTTTTCATACTATCGTTGCCCTGCCACGCGACCTGCGATGCTCTATTGGGCGCCGCGGTCCGAATGGGCACATAAAGAAGAAGCGCTGAGGCGCGAAACGGCCGTCGCCACGCCACATCCACTTGCCTGTTGATATGCGTTTCCGCCCCTGATCCATTGGTGATTGTTAGTGCACCCACAATAAAGAAGATAAACGTCTCTGGTGAGTGCCGCATCTTTTTTTTGTCTTCAATATCCTGTGATGTTTATGGAACTATCCACAGCTGAGCACGACAAGAGGTCTGACGTATACCTGCTGGGTCCATATAGAGCGCTACCATATACAGTGGAGCAGTGCCACCTCGATCTATTCTGGACAGGCCGAAATGCGTCCTACGTAACAATTGATGGAAGTGTGAAACACACATCTTTTATATGTCATGTGTGCATAGGACACTTATCCATTGATTTTAATGTGTTAATTCACACAACCTTGTAGATTTTTTTCTTTTTGCAGGAAAAATGCCAGCTGCATTAGCTGGCTGAAAGTCTATTTGAATTTCTGAAAAAAAGGACACACAAGCATTTTATTTCAACTGTGTTTTTTGTGTTTTTTAAAAACAGCATTTTGTAGCAATTCTCTGAAGGGAAAAATTCCTCAAAAATGTATCTCACACATTTTTGTTTACCATTTAAATTTAATGTTCAATTTTATTTTCTTCACAGTTTCTTAACGAAAACGATGCTGAAATCAACACCCAGTTGCTTTCATATTTGCATTCCTAAAGTTGATTTTACTAATTACTTTGAAAATTTCTAATTAACATTTATGTAGTACTGTATTGTGCCATACATGTTATTTGACTGTTACTGATATATAAGCCTTGTTCTGTTTATTGTGAGCAGGATACATAAATAAACTGCAGAACACACACGTACTCCCATTCCTGTCATGAGGAATTTTCTCATATTTTTCATGACTATTACTTTCTTTCCAGTAGGCCTTGCAGTGTTGCATGGCAGTTGCAGTTGTAGTATGAATTCATTGGCAATCCAATGGCGGGTTTACACATCCTGATTGTAGGTTATCAGGTACGAATGCTACTAAGATACTAAGAACGCTCCCTGACAATTGTTTGTTCCTGGCCTATGTAAATGTGCTGGCGATAAACAAGCAAGATGCTTGTTCATCGGGTGAAATTATATGTAATGCAGCATATTAAATATGTGAACAACGCTCTGCTGTCCAGAAACAATGAATCTGTATGAGGATGAATGATGGTAGTAGCAATGTAAATGCAACACTTCGCCTCAACTGACGAGCAGACAGTTACCGTGAAGGAACCGTTCATAATCATAATCACTTGCTCCATCTGTGTGCTTTTACATAATCAGGCCTCTTGTGTGGTATTGCTATATGAATGCATCAATTTATAGTTTTTCTGCAGTAAACTTTTAGCTTTTAAGCAGCTCTAATTTTTTTGTGACCCTAGGAGGCAGAACAATGCAACAATGCGGTCCTCAGACCAAAATAGGTTGTGCACCCCTGGTCTATAGGATTATCAAAATGTGATGGCAGACTGTTCGCAGAATGGAGTCTAAAAAAACTGTCTGTTCACCTCGGCAAAAAGCTCCAAAAATTTCTTTTCACTCAATCCCAACGATGGGAACATGGGAGTAGATGATCTAGTACAGAAATTGAATTTCCCTCTTGCCTATGCATTTCCTCCCTTTCCTCTCTCCTTTCCCAGGGTATTAAAAAAGATTTGAGAAGAAAAAGCACGTGATCTTGATAGCACACTTATGGCCAAAAAAATATTGTGGCTTCCTCTTCTCAAACCTCTCTCAGTACAGAGCCCTTGGTTGCTTCCCTGGGTGCAGAATCTGTTATCCCAGGGTCCAGTGTTCCATCCCCAGATAGAGAATTTACATCTGTCTGCATGGAATTTGAAAGGGTGACATTAAAATCCAAGGGCCTGTCCGATGCCATAATTAATACCATGGCAGCCAGCAGAAAGCAAGTAACCACAAAAATGTAGTTTTTGGAAGAAATTTTGTTTGTGGTGTAGTCAACTTAAAAAATCTGCAAAAATGTATTCCATTCACACAGCGCTAGGTTTCCTTCAGTTAGAATACCTTGAGAGTTCATGTCTATGCATTAAGTTCAGTCTTCAATAAAAAAAAAATGGATTATCTATTTTCTCAAAGGGGCAGATAGGTTGATACCTACATTAAGACCAACATTTGAACCCTTAGCTGGAGCTTCTGTAAAATATGCTTGATCGCTGCCTGCCCTGTGAGACAGGCCATACTTCTCTATCTAGAAGCCACCAGGGCATTTAGGAAATCTAATTGTACAGTTTTTGGGAGCAAACAAAGGTCAAAAAGTAACAAAATGTTCCCTGGCTAGATGGATAAAAATTGCAATTACTGAAGCTTAAAAAGCGTTGGACAAAAATCCTCCCACTCTACGAGATTTATTTCAACATCATGGGCTGAGAGAGCAGATGCGTCCATCGAGCAGATTTGTAAAGCCACGACATGGACAGGTCCACATATGTTTATCAAACATTATAGAGTTGATACTAAAGCCAGTCATGATATGGCTTTTGGTAGGAAGGTTTTGCAGTCTGTAGTCCCACCCTAATCCTTATAATCTGGTATATCTCATGGTAATGCTGTCATTGAGGATGAAAGGGAAAAACTGTATTACTTACCGGTAATTTCCTTTTCATGAATCCTCCATGACAGCATGGGATATTCACCCCCAAATTAAAAAAAAAAAATATATATATATATATATAATTTTATTGTGAATGTGTTTGGATGATAAAGACTCTCTAGACCAGGGGTAGGGAACCTCCGGCTCTCCAGCTGTTGTGAAACTACAACTCCCAGCAAGCATACTCGCTCTGCTCTTCTAAGAACTCTCATAGAAATGAATGAAGCATGCTGGGAATTGTAGTTTCACAACAGCTGGAGAGCCGGAGGTTCCCTACCCCTGCTCTAGACTGACGATCCAGAAAGAAACTGAGCCGGAGCCGGAGGAGGGTCAAATTTATTCTTCCTGTCCCTACCTTGTTGGAGGCGGGTCATCTCTCATGGTAATGCCGTCATGGAGGATTCATGAAAAGGAAATTACCGTAAATAATACAGTTTTCCAGACCTGGCCCCCTTAACAAAGGCACCTACCGTCTTATTTCCTTTATAAATATTGACATGAAACCTCTCACCAAAATACTAGAAACTCATCTTAATACCGCTATTTCTTCCCTGATAGGTTAAGACCAAGTAGGTTTTGTCCCGCAGCGACAAGCCCCAGACAACATCAGGCGCATGGCCCATCTTATCCACGCTTTTAACACTCAGAACATCCCTGTCATGTTACTCTCCCTGGATATACACAAGGCCTTTGATACCCTATCCTGGCTTTAGCTCTTCTCTGTGCCTCACACCTGGGGATTCTCCACAGAATTTCTTACATGGCTCCTCATCCTGTACGGGGACCCTCAGGCATTTGTCGGCTAAAAAGACTTTCGCTCTGAATTGTTTCCTATCGGGGCACATGGCAGGGATGTCCCCTCTCATTTCTACTCTTTAAGAAGGGATATGGTTGTATTATCTTTAACATAGCCAATGACAGCAATAGTTGGTTGGCACTCCACTTTTTTCACAGGACCCGGTGCTCTGAGAAATGGGTATTCCCAATATTCAAATTAAAAGTAAATCACGGCACTTGGGAATTTCATGAAGTCATGTGTTCATAATAATTTTTGTATATATTTAATCTTATCCTTTATTTTCACTGCTTTACATTATCATAATATTTACAGTACAGCTAGACTTACTTATGTTTACTGTGTATATTTTTAGGCCGTAATCAAGGTCCAGGATGGACTGAAATATTGGGCATGTCTTGTAAAAATATGTAGATATAAATAAAGTGTCTCACCATATTTGCATGAAATTCCCAAGTGCCATGATTTACTTTTAAATTGAATATTGGGATTACCCATTTCACAGAGCACCAGGTCCAGTGAAAAAAGTGGAGTGCCAACCAACTATTGCTGTCACTGTTTGTTTTTTGAGTTTGAGTCTGCCGCTACCTTCTCTTATGATGCCACAACAGCAGACAACATCATCTTCCAAGTGACGACCTCAAACGACTTCCTCCGTATAGCACATAGTGCACATACAATTGGGAGAGGGAATCAAAAAAAATAATATCATCAGAATTACATTGTACAATTACATTGTGTACTATAAGAATGGCATGATTACAAGAGGCTTAAGAGTACATTATTTCCTAACGACAAGGAATATTGCAACAAATAGAGAAAGACTGTCCACCATCGAAATGCAATTAACTTCAACTACTTCCATCCAGGATTGGAACGAGCTTAAAAAGAAAACTCTTGATGATTACAAGAAATATATAGAACAAACAAAGAGAACCAAATATATTTAGTCTGGTCCCTTAATCAAGCTCTAGGGCTTATTACATTATATCTTACATTATTATCACATAATAATATTCTATATTATGCCCCTGTTCTGGCAAACAAAACTTGGTTTGCCCTTACTTGTCCACTGCGCATGCGCTAGTTTTGCTGGCAACTGACGCGGCTTCCTCTTCCTGACTCGAGGCTTTCAACATGCATATTCCCTGTGAGGTCACATGCTTGACGCTGGGAATCCCGTGCTGAACCCTGTACAAATATCGGCGCCTGCTCCCAGCCCTACACCACTATCCACCAATGGTATGTTACTTGTTTCTTACTATAATGGGGCTCACTGCCAATATACTTGTTTCAGTACTAATGTATAAATGACCATACTATTCTCCCAGGCGTCATAGTGTCTTTTCATATGTATTGAAGTGTTTTCACATGTATTGAAGCATACCACAACATACTTACTACTATTATGATTGCAATTTTTTACTGTGCCCCTTATAGCTAACACTTATATGTGGCTGTACAAGACACCCATTTATTATATATCAATGTTGATCTCAGCATGCAGATTCTATTGCCTTCTCTGTAATATACTTACCTGTATACTCACCCACATATTGGTCTTTGCTTAATATACGACACATTTGATTATGTTCCTGTCTTTTAGACTAATATGAAGTCATGTGTTCATAATAATTTTTGTATATATTTAATCTTATCCTTTATATTCACTGCTTTACATTATCATTATATTTACAGTCCAGGTGGACTTACTTATGTTTACTGTGTATATTTTTAGGTCATGATCAAGATCCGGGATGGACCGAAACGCTGGCCATGTCTTGTGAAAATATGTGGCTATAAATAAAGCGTCTCAACATATTTGCATAAAATTCCCAAGTGCCTTGATTTACTTTTCATTTCAACGTGATGGCAGCAAGGTAGCTCAGTGGTTAGCACTGGTGCCTTGCAGCGCTGGGGTCCTGGGTTCAAATCTGGCCATGGACAACATCTCAATGGAGTTTGCGTGGGTTTCCTCCCACACTTCAAAGACATACTGATAGAGAACTTAGATTGTGAGCCCCATTGGGGACAGTTGGATGCTAATGTCTGTAATAGCACTATATAAGTGCATACAATAAATAAACAAAGCCAAGTCCGTCATGAACTCCATTGAAAGTCAATCAGGGATGGATGAATTTTCTATTGTGTCAGAGTTAAACGGATCCGTCCCCATTGACTTGCATTGTGGATCATGATGGATCTGTCTTGCTCTGCATCCCATGCTGCGGTTTGCTCTCCGGAATGAGAACGGAACGGAAAATATAAACGCAAGTGTAAAAGTAGCCTGATACATACCCTGGCACCCGCGTCGCTCCTGATGCCTACACGGCTGCTGCTGCTGGGGGTATGACAGGAGGAAGCCAGGGCAGTGGTGATTAGTGGGCAGAGTAAGTGGGGCCCCATTTAGATTCTTGCTATGGGGCCCAATGATTTCTGTGTATGCCCCTCTTCGTAACAATATAAATATTCAAGGAGTAGAACTAGCATCTATCTATCCACATGTTTGCAGATGACATTCTCAGCTAATTTCATCCCCTCACATATCTCTCCTGAACTTGCTACTAGAACTGTGAAGAAAAATATGGCAGCACACTGTTATACATGCAAACACTAGAACTAAGGATAAGTGATTATTGTGGATTACAGTGGTACAATACCTACTATACCGGAAAAATGGAAGCTCCTGAACATTGTAGGCTTAAATTAGGCCCTGGAGAGGCAGTTCTGTTAGTGTTAGGCACCCATCTGCAAAAGCTACCTTGATGTGGGTAGATGGGCCTGACACACGTGAGCAAAGAGCTTCCGTTTTTCATGTATAGTAGGTATAGTACCACTGTAATCCAGAATATTCTCTAATCCCTAGTTCTAGTGTTTGTATGTATAATACTGTGATGCCATATTTTGTTTGTTGTTTGGATGTTAGCTTTAGGCCTGTTTCACAGGAGTGAGTTTTCTGTCTGGGTGCGTTTCTGCGTTTAGGAAAAATCACAGCATGTTCTATATCCTGCGTTTTTCACAAGCCCTGGTTCCATAGAAGTGAATGGGGCTTCAGAGAAACCCGGATTGCATCCGGATGCAATCCGGATATAATGCGTTTTTCACTGATAGTTGCTAGGAGATATAGATTGTTAGTCTTCAGGTTTTTTTCATGCAAGTGAAAAACACATCAAAAACTGATTGCACCTACATGGAAAAAACTGAAACACTGAACACCCCCTAGACCTCAAGGGGGGGGGGGGTACCCAGAAGGGCAACAGCACAAAACGTAGACAGTGAACACACAGTGACATAAAAATCTAAATAAATAGTGAATGAGTGCCCTAATAAGGCCCGGTCATTCAGCCGGAATAAAAATTCCTCTTTTGTTCGGCAAACGCAAGCCAAAGCCGGGCAAAGAGAGGTGTGTGCGCTCAAAAGTAAGAAAGGAAGTGCTGTGCAAATGTGCCATGAATCTCAATGGGCTCCCACCCCCAGTGAGTTCAGGCACCCCAGGGTCACCACTCCTGGGGCACTTCTGCACCTCGGGCTTTCAAACTACTCAGCCCCCTGGCATAAGATCCGTATGCCTCCTGGTCTCATAGCCCGGAGCCCAAAGGCGCCGGCCGTCCACCAAGGTGACTCATCGTGCCTCTCCATCCTCACAGTCTGACAGCCCTTGCCCTGCCAGAACTGATAAGAACAGATACTACACTTGATCCTAGCCAAAAGGCCGAGAAGCGACTGCTGCACATGTTAGGCTACTTTCACATTAGTGGCAGCCTTCTGGCCGCCTCTCGGCATGTTTGCCATGCTGCGGCCGGAGCTCCAGCCCAATCCCCATTACAGTGGATGGGGCCGGCGGCATGCATGCACTTCTGGCAGCATAGATCCGGCACGCTGTTCACCCGCCGGAACAGCCTACCGGAGAAGGCTGTCGCTAATATGAAAGTATATGAAAGTAGCCTTACAAAAAGGAAGTAAGAAGCCCAGGAACACTATTGGGAGAGAGAAGGGGTCAATAGAACAGTGTAAAGCTTGGCTAATAGAGAGGCTATTTTATTACACCTTGATGCACTAATTGGGGTTAAAAAGTGTTCTAATACTACAGATTTTAGGCTGTTTGCATTTGATACATAAGTAATTCCAGTAATACTTGATTCTGTTACTGGGGTGAAACTGCGGTCTGATACTACCAAATTTGGGGGGTTCCTTTATATATAATTTCAATCCATTAATCCTCTATTGTGTAATTGGGGTGCAATTGCGGTTGGATTCTACAGATTTTAGGGTCTTCGGGTTCTTTTATATATAATTCAATACGTTAATCCTTGATTGTCTAATTGGGGTGAAATTGCAGCCTGATACTACAGATTTTAGGGTCTTTGTGTTCTTTTATATATATTTCAATCCGTTAATCCTTGATTGTCTAATTGGGGTGAAACTACACATTGTAGGGTGCTCAAGTTCTATTATACATAAATATATCCATTAATCCATAATTGTGGAATTGGTGTGAAATTGCGGCCTGATAACACACATTTTAGGGTGTTCAAGTTCTATTATACATAAGTATATCCGTTAATCCCCAATTGTATAATTGGGGTGCAATTGCGGTCTGATACTACACATTTTAGGGTGCTCACATTCTCGTATATAAGTACATTCATTTATCCTTGTTTCAGGGGTGAAATTGCAGCCTGACTGTACTGCTCTTTTACCCTTACAGTTACTTTTACAGTACAATATGTCAGACAGACAGGTGACAGGCTCTTCCAAGGGAACGGGCAGTGGCCAAAATATTTCTGGAGCTGGCAGAAGCAGAAGAAGAGCTGCCAGTGTCAGCGGTTGTGTTTTGACCAGCAAACCAGCTGTCCTTGAATAGTTGACTCAATCTTCAACTTCATCTCAAGTGACATCAGACCCCCAGCCAGGTGTTGGTGGGTTCCTCTGACACCACGCTTAGTTGCATGGCCCGGGATCAGGCTCTGTGCCCCACCTGTCCTAAACCTACCTCTTTCATTTTCTGCTCCTTGTGCTCGGGAAGTATTGTATGCTGTCGGCTTGGTTCCGCTTTTCAACTAGGACGACCTTCTAGAGGACAGTCAGCAGCTACTGCGCAGCCAAGATATGGAGGAAAGATCCGATTCTTCCTCCGGTAGTCAGGCAAGCAGCGACGATGAGAGTTGCGTGGGAGATGGTGGTGCGAGCGGTCAGGCACGTGGCCCTGAGACTGATGAGGATGACATCAGTGAAATGCAGATAGTAGTGAATGATGATGTAGCCGATCACGTGGGAGCAGGGTGAAAAGGGGGCTTCACCATCATCATCATCAGGGGAAGAGGGTGGCAGCTCATACGTGAAGCAACAGCCAGCAGGGTGGTGGCGTGGCCATGAGTCAGCAGGGTGGCAGCGGAAAGAACTAGGGTTCACGGAGGCAGTGGCGGCAGGCAGTCAGCACATAGTGGTGGTGGCAAAATGCCATACTCTGCGGTGATGGAATTTTTCATCAAGCTGCCAGAGGACGTCAGCATGGCCATTTGTAGAATCTGCAGGCAGAATGATATGGCATGATCAGGGTGCCAATGTTTGCACCATGACCCTGCATCAACACATGTTAGCGTCACCATAAAGTAGTCTGGGAAAACCATGGGGCTGATGTAGTGGTACAGCCTGACGCAGCATGCATCACCCACTGGCCTGCACCCCTTCTCCAGCAGTCACGGCTCCACCACCTCAGCAGAAGGGAGGTGTGTTTTCCTCCCATCATCTACTAGTCCTGATGTTCCTGCTCCTCCTCGTCACTCGTTTAATCAGACAACAGTATGCATGTACTCATCCAATGGCGCAGAAGCTGAACGTGCTCTGGGCCAAGATGCTGTTACTACAGTCCCTTCCTTTCCACGTGGTGGACTCTGCACCTTTCAGAGAACAGATGGCTTGTGCTGAGCCAAAGTGGAGAGTCCCAAGCCGTCACTACTTGTCCAAAAACGCTGTACCAGCCTTGCACATGTATGTTGAACAGTGTGAGCCAGTCCTTGTTCACGGCAGCGCCGACGTGTGGAGCTATAACTACGGTCAAGGACATTATAGGTGCTTTATGGATGGCCCACTGGGTAATTGTGGTTCCTGGCCAGCCACACCAGCAACTTAGCCAGGTGATGGCACTGCTGCCTCCATGTTCTCAAGCTGTCTCAATCTATCGGCCCTTATGAACTAGCCAAAATAGTTTTACAAAATAATTTTTTTTTTAAACAACAATTTACTTACCTTATATTCCCTTTCCTTCTGTACAGGACTCTACTGACCTCTAGTGGCCAAATGTGGCAAATACAGGGTGGTAGAGCTAGCAATAACAGAACTTATTAGTAATTGTTTATTATTTCTAGTGTTTACATTTTTATCAACTGTCATTTAATCATGCATTATTTTCCTTTTTTTTAACCCCTTCAACCCCGGGCCTGTTTTCACCTTCCTGACCGGGCCATTTTTTGCAAATCTGACATGTGTCACTTTATGTGGTAATAACTTTGGAACGCTTTTACTTATCCAGGCCATTCTGAGATTGTTTTCTTGTGACACATTGTACTTCATGACAGTCATAAATTTGAGTCAATATATTTCACCCTTATTTATGAAAAAATCCCAAATTTACCAAAAATTTGGAAAAATTTCCAAATTTCCAAATTTCAATTTCTCTACTTTCAAAATACACAGTAATACCTCAAAAAATAGTTATTATTTTACATTCCCCTTATGTCTACTTTATGTTGGCATCATTTTATAAATGTCATTTTACTTTTTTAGGACGTTAGAGGGCTTAGAAGTTTAGAAGCCATTTTTCAAATTTTCACCAAATTTTCCAAAACCATATTTTTGAGCATCAATTCAGATATAAAGTGATTTTGAGGGGCTTACATAATGAAACCCCCATAAATGACCCCATTTTAGAAACTACACCCCTCAAGTTATAAAAAAACTGCTGTTACAAACTTTGTTAACCCTTCAGGTGTTCCACAAGAATTAAAGGAAAATGGAGGTGAAATTTCAAAATTTCACTTTTTTGGTAGATTATTCATGTTAATAATTTTTTTCTTGCAACACAGTAAGGGTTAACAGCAAACTAAACCTCAATACTCATTACTCTGATTCTGCAGTTTACAGAAACACCCCATATGTGGTGGTAAACGTCTCTATGGGTTTGTGGCAGTGGTCAGAAGGAAAAGAGCGCCATACGGATTTTGGAGGCAGATTTTGCTAGAATAGTTTTTAGGCACCATTTTGTAATTGAGAGACCCTGACGTACCCCTACAGTGGAAACCCTCAAAAAGTGACCCCATTTTGGAAACTACACCCTTCAAAGAATATATTAAGGGGGTTCTGGCCACTTTGACCCCCTAAGAGTTTTACGGAATTTGGAAACACTTGGCTGTGAAAATGAAAAGTTTCATTTCTTCCAATAAAATGTTGCTTTAGCCCCAAATTTTTCATTTTCACAAGGGGTAACAGGAGAAAAGCACCCCATAATTTGTTACCCATTTTCTCCTGAATACAGCAACATCCCATATGTGGTGGTAAACTGCTGTGGGGGCACATGGCAGGACTCAGAACAGAAGGAGCGCCATATGGATTTTGCAGAACAGATTTTGATGGATTGGTTTGCGGGTGACGTTGATTTTTTATTTTTTTAGTTATTGTCTTATGTGGGGGCTCATTTTTTGCGGGACGAGATGACGGTTTGATTGGTACCATTTTGGGGTACATAAGACTTTTTGATCGCTTTGTATTACGGTTTTTCTGAGTCAAGGTGAAAAAAAATAGCAGTTTTGGCATGGTTTTTAAAAATTTTTTTTACAACATTCACCTGGGGGGCCATCTCATGTGATATTTTTATAGAGCAGGTTGTTACGGACGCGACGATACCCAATATGTCTAACTTTTTTATTTTTGGAAAGTTTTACACATTAGATGCATTTTAGAACAGAATAAAATCTTTATTTTGTGTTGCCATTTTCAAAGAGCCATATTTTTTTCAGTTTTCAGGCGATTGTCTCAGGTAGGGTATTGTTTTTGCAGGACAAGATGACGGTTTGATTGGTACCATTTTGGGGTAAATACGCCTTTTTGATCGCCTGCTATTACACTTTTTGTGAGGCAAAAGGGGAAAAAAAGTCTGTTTTGGCTTAGTTTTTAAAAAAAATTTTTTACAGCATTCGCCTGGGGGGCCATCTCATGCAATATTTTTATAGAGCAGGTTGTTACGGACGTGGCGATACCCAATATGTCTAACTTTTTTATTTTTGGATAGTTTTACACATTAGATTTATTTTTTGAACAAAATAAACTACTTTTTGTGTTGCCATTTTCTGAGAGCCATATTTTTTTTATTTTTCAGGCGATTGTCTTAGGTAGGGTCTCATTTTTTGCGGGACAAGATGACGGTTTGATTGGTACCATTTTGGGGTACATACGCTTTTTTGATCACCTGCTATTACACTTTTTGTAAGGGAAGGTGACCAAAAAAATGTCTGTTTTGGCACAGTTTTTTGTTGTTTTTTTTTTTAACTGTGTGCACCTGACGGGGTGGATCATGTGCTATTTTTATAGAGCCGGTCGATACGGACGCGGCGATACCTAATATGTCTTCTTTTTTTTTTTTCACTATTTTTTACAATTTTTTTTTATATTATTTTGTAAAAATGACTTTTTTTTGGGGGGGGGACTTAAAACTCTTTTTTTGTAAAACTTTATTTTTTTCACTTTTTTTAACTTTCTTATTTTACACTTTTTTTTCACTTTTGGGGGTCTGATCCCCTTACAATGCATTACAATACTTCTGTATTGTAATGCATTGGCTGGAAGTGTATTACTCAATGTAATACACTTCCAGCACACTGCCTGTGAGATCCAGGGGGCTGGATCTCACAGGCCTCCGTAGATAGCAGCCGGATGCCTAAGGAAGGCATCCGGCTGCTATCTCAGCCATCGGGTCCCCGTCACAGCAGCGCGGGGACCCGATGGCAACCCCTTCCCACCGCCCGCATCGCATGTGCCGCGGTCAGCGCTGACCGCGGCACATGAAGGGTTAATGCACCGGCATCTGTGTTTTCACCGATGCTGGTGCATATATCAGGGGTCCGGCTACTGGGCACAGCCGGACCCCCGCCGCTAATCGGGCGGGCGCAGCTCCTGCACCCGCCCGATCAGCGCGCCGTAGCACTACGGCGCTGGTCGGGAAATCACTTCCCGCAGCGCCGTACATGTACGGCGCTGGTCGGGAAGGGGTTAAATATGCCATTTTGTAATTTAATTTCATTTATATGTGAAATTTAGTATTTATTAATTTATTCATGTACTAGTGAGCTGGACTCTTATTTACATATCTCCATTCCCTGGTTGTTTTCTGCCAGACTGCATGCAGGGGCGTTGCTAGGGTCTCAAAAGATCCGGGGCCCAAGCCCCATTGCATATGGCCCAATTCTGTAAGTCGACCACCTGCCCCTTCTTCTGCAGCAGCACTGACCTTTCACATCCAGGGCCTCCAGGTGATGTCTCCTCTGATGTAGATCTTTTCTGTCATCATCTTCTCCATTTCAGCCTGGACAACTTCTCTCAGCCGCTCCTCGTCTCTGCAGAGTGTGACACACAGACATCTTAGCTTCCTCACATTTCATCATCCCCTAACCTGGAGTCCCCATAGTGTTATCCAGCTGCTAGCTGTGCCCAAAATACTATCCTGAAGAAATATCAGTGCCCTCATAGTAATAGTGCTCCTCATAGTCCCACCAATAGTAATTCCCTTTTGGAATGCCCTCATTAGTAATACTGCCCCCTACTGTGCCCCCAACAGTAATAATGCTCCACAAGAGTGCCTCCATTAGTAGAAGAGCCCTCCAGTATTAATAATGCCCTTAATAATAATACAGAGCGCCTGTAAGAAATAAGGCCCCCTATTGTTCCCCCAGTGGTACATTCATGCAATGTACGTTCACAATACAGCAGTTACCTCAGAGTGGGTTTTAACAAGAGCAAGCCGGCCACCACTACTACATGGCCACGGTGGCCATAACCAGGGGCAACAGCCTGACTGATGTGTGTTGGGACAATGGACATACAAATAGGCAAATCTTCTAAACGATACATTTTATATAAATACATTCTATTAGTAAAAATATTGGTAAGGCTATATCTAACTATACAAACCACCTTTGTGAGATGGGAATACTCCTTTAAACCCTAACATACAGTCCCAGTTAAATAACTAAAACTCCCAGCATTACTCTGCCTCTCCCTTCACTTACCTCTCCTTATAGCAGACCTCAGCAGAGCTTCTTCCCCTAGAGTTCTCTTCACTGGGGAGCCTCTCCTGCACTGATCACATGATGACATGTGACCAGTAACATCATCGCAGGTCCTTCTCAGCTACTGCACTGATCACATGACCTGTGATGTCACCACAGGTCCTTCACCTCTTGCAGTTCTTTAGACTCGATTGTATTGCCGTCCTGAGGATGGCAATACAATTGTATCTAGCTGGCAGGCAGAAGATTCGGGGCCTGGGAGGAAACATCAGGGGCCCAGGCCCTGAATGTTTTAGCCTGGGAATGCCCCTGAATGCATGTACTTACCTTAGGTGAATATACTGTTCCTTGGTCCGATGAAGAGTCCGGTTCGCCCCGAAACATGCCTCCTGTAAAATAATAACTATGTATCTGGACTTACCTGGTTGCATAGCTGCTGGTCCCACATCCTCTTCTTCACAGATACTCAGTGGGACCTAGGTCTGGACTTTGACTGGGCCATTTTAATACATGAATATACTTTGATTTAAATTAAAGACCACTTGAGAATTGGTTTGGTCCAAGTTCGTAGAATTTTTTCAAAAGTTTGGTTCAGACCTGAATTGATTGGGACTGAACCAAAGTTGCTCCAATGCCCCTGAAAACTGGTATATAACTTTCTCTAGCCTTCTTGAATTTTCAGGAAAATTTGTTATCTCTTTTCATTTATTTTTTATGATTTTTTTTCATTTTCCCTCCCCAAGCTCTTGAACAGCAATAGTAAATTGTGTTGACATACACGGTTTTTAACCCCTTCCCACCCAGCGCTGTACATGTACGGCACAGTGGGAAGGGACTTGCTGCCCAGTGCCGTACTAGTACGGCGCGCTGATCGGGCGGGTGCAGGAGCTGCGCCCGCCCGATCAGCTGCGGGGTACCGGCTGTGCCCAGTAGCCGGACCCCTGCTGTGTACACCCGCATTGGTGTTTTCACTGATGCGGGCGTATTAACCCTCGATGTGCTGCGGTCAGCGCTGACCGCGGCACATGCGATGCGGGCGGGAGGAAGGGGAGTCCATTGGGTCCCCGTGCTGTTGTGACGGGGACCCGGTGGCTTGGATAGCAGCCCGATGCCTTCCTTAGGCATCGTGGCTGCTATCCCTGCTTGCCTGTGCGATCCAGCCCCCTGGATCGCACAGGAAGCAGGCTGTAAGTGTATTACATTGAGTAATACCCTTACAGCCAATACATTACAATACAACAGTATTGTAATGCATTGTTAATGGGATCAGACCCCCAAAAGTTAAATAAAGTGGAAAAAAAAAGTAAAAAAAAAGTGTTAAAAAAAATAAAGTTTTACAAAAAATAAAAGTTTCAAGTAAAAAAAAAAAAAAGTACACTTTCCCAAAATAAAGTTAAAAAAATTGTAAAAAAAAAAAAAAAGGGGAAAAAAGAAAAGTATACATATTAGGTATCGCCGTGTCCTTATCGACCGGCTCTATAAAAAATCATCCACCCCACCAGGTGAACACAGTAAAAAAAAAACAAGAAAACTGTGCCAAAACAGCTATTTTTTGGTCACCTTGCCTCACAAAAAGTGTAATAGCAGGTGATCAAAAAGGCGTATTTAACCCAAAATGGTACCAATCAAACCGTCATCTTGTCCCGCAAAAATGATACCCTACCTGAGACAATCGCCCGAAAAATTAAAAAAATATGGCTCTCAAAAAATGGCAACACAAAAAAAAAGATTTTATTCTGTTCAAAAATAAATCTAATGTGTAAAACTTTCCAAAAATAAAAATGTTAGGCATATTGGGTATCGCCGCGTCCGTAATGTGACCCTACCTGAGACAATCGCCCAAAAAAAAAAAAATGGCTCTCAGAAAATAGCAACACAAAAAAAGATTTTATTCTGTTCAAAAATAAATCTGTGTAAAATTTAATAAAAATAAAAATGGTAGACATATTGGGTATCGCCGCGTCAGTAACAACCTGCTCTATAAAAATATCACATGATTTGCCCCCTCAGGTGAATGCTGTAAAAAATTAAAAAAAAAAAACTATGCCAAAACAGCTATTTTTTTCACCTTGACTCACAAAAAGTGTTATACCAAGCAATCAAAAAGTCTTATGTATCCCAAAATGGTACCAATGAAAACGTCACCTCATCCCGCAAAAAATGAGCCCCCACATAAGACAATCACTCAAAAAAATAAAAATCAATGGCTCCCGCAAACCAATCCATCAAAATCTGTTCTGCAAAATCCATATGGCGCTCGTTCTGTTCTGAGTCCTGCCATGTGCCCCCACAGCAGTTTACCACCACATATAGGGTGTTGCCTTATTCAGGAGAAAATGGGGAACAACTTATGGGGTGCTTTTCTCCTGTTACCCCTTGTGAAAATGAAAAATTTGAGGCTAAAGCAACATTTTATTGGAAGAAATGAAACTTTTGATTTTCACAGCCAAGTGTTTCCAAATTCCGTAAAACGTTTAGGTTGTCAAAGTGGTCAGTACCCCCCTTAATATATTCCTTGAAGGGTGTAGTTTGCAAACTGGGGTCACTTTTTGAGGGTTTCCACTGTAGGGGTACGTCAGGGTCTCTCAATTACAAAATGGTGCCGAAAAGCCATCGTAGCAAAATCTGCCTCCAAAATTCGTGTGGCGCTCCTTTCCTTCTGACCACTGCCACAAACCCATAGAGACGTTTACCACCACATATGGGGTATTTCTGTAAACTGCAGAATCAGAGTGATGTATATTGAGGTTTAGTTTGCGGTTAACCCTTACTGTGTTGTAAGAAAAAAATTATTAACATGAATAATCTACCAAAAAAGTTAAATTTTGAAATTTCACCCCCATTTTCCTTTAATTCTTGTGGAACACCTCAAGGGTTAACAAACTTTGTAACATCAGTTTTTTATAATTTGAGGGCTGTAGTTTCTAAAATGGGGTCATTTATGGGTGGTTTCCATTACATATGCCCCTCAAAATCACTTTATATCTGAATTGGTGCTTAAAAAAATGGTTTTGGAAATTTTGTTGAAAATTTGAAAAATGGCTTCTAAACTTCTATGCCTTCTAACGTCCGAAAAAAGGAAAATGACATTTAGAAAATGATCCCAACATAAAGTAGACATATGGGGAATGTAAAATAATAACTATTTTGGAGGTATTACTATGTATTTTGAAAGTAGAAAAATTTAAATTTGGAAATTTGCTAATTTTTCAAAACTTTTGCTAAATTTGGTATTTTTTTTATAAATAAAAATGAAATATTTTGCCACAAATTTACTACTGTCATGAAGCACAATATGTGACAAGAAAACAATCTGGGCAGGAAGGTGAAAACAGGCCATCACATGTGTTATGCTTTTTTCGTATTCCAAAGTTTCCAAAGATTGTCCCTTATCTGGGGCAGATGATGTTTAAACACACAGAGTTTTATGGGATAAAAATAAAAAAGAAGTGGCCTGGGTGGACCAAGCTTCCAAAAATTATAAGTGTTGATTGTCAGAAGAAAAAGTGGCTCATTGTGAACGAGCCTAGAAAAATTCTCCATTTTAATTGGGAGCAGCAGCAATGCAATGTGGACGTGGAAAGAGTTCAGATATACATACTTACCCAACCTTTGAAAAGAGGAAAGAGGGACATTATGAGCGGTGCGCGTAATTTTTTTTTGTACTAGGCCACGCCTCTAACTCCACTCAAAAATAACGAAAAACCTAATCCCATGACATGTCCTACTTTCTGACAACCGCTATTCTTTGGCCGTTAAAGAAACATGTGACCAGCCTCAGACTTTAATTGGTTATAAAAATGGCCGTGTGACGACTGTTACTTAAACTGCCCTCACATCGCCATTTTTCGTATCCATTTGCATATAGGTAGTGATGAGTGAACTTCTGTTTTCAAGTTCGGCATACAAGGTTCGGGTTATCTAAGAATTCCATTATGAATTCCGCTACCAAGAACCATACATTATAGTCTGTCGTAACGGAATCCATAACGGAATTCTTAGATAACCCGAACCTTGTACGCCAAACTTGAAAACAGAAGTTTGCTTAGCACTACCTATATGCTAAATATCATCGCTCCCCTCCCTTCAGCCCCTCCAATGTACAGTCCCATGTACATATCACTATCTACAGACTATACCAATGTACAGTCCCATGTAAATTACGGTTCATCACTCTCTAAATACAGCTTCCTCCAACATACAGTCCCATGTACATAACATCACTACTAGGGATGAGCGAATTTCATATTTTGAAATTCGTGTTCAGGCTGAGGTAAAAGATGAATTGCGTTATGGATTCTGTTACCACTGACAATAACGCAATTTTATGACGGAATGCATAAAGGAATGCCTTTAGAGGCATTCCGTTATTCATTCTGTCATAATAGAAGTCTATAGCCTGCATAACGGATCCGTCCGGTCTCCGTTATGCTGGAGTCCTCTCCTGTTCTGTCCCCCAGAATACACCACATGTCCCCCCTCAAAGATTTGCACCCCATAAAGCCCCCCCATAATACACCACATGCCCCCTCACAGATTTACACCCCATAAAGCACCCCATGTCCCCCAGAATACACCACATGTCCCCCTCACAGATTTACACCCCATAAAGCCCCCCCCCATGTCCCCCAGAATACACCATATGCCCCCCTCACAGAT
Organism: Rhinella marina; assembly: GCA_900303285.1. Classification (NCBI taxonomy): domain Eukaryota; kingdom Metazoa; phylum Chordata; class Amphibia; order Anura; family Bufonidae; genus Rhinella; species Rhinella marina. The sequence continues at coordinate 243,067 of ONZH01030875.1, read as the reverse complement.
TTACACCCCATAAAGCCCCCCATGTCCCCCAGAATACACCATATGCCCCCCTCACAGATTTACACCCCATAAAGCCCCCCCATGTCCCCCAGAATACAACACATGCCCCCCTCAGATTTACACCCCATAAAGCCCCCCATGGCCCCCCGAATACACCCAGAACCCTGTAATTGCCCCAGACTCCACTCCACTTGAACCCCACTGCACCTGAGTGCTCCACCTGCCCCCTCATATATGAGTTCCATTTGCTGCCCCTCACCTGCTCCCCATGAAGCTCTGTGTCCTCCAGGACTGCAGCACATCATTCTTTACTGGGCTGTTGGCGGGCACACACAGCCCCTCCTCCTTCCACAAGCTTCTCCAGTCGGGGTTTGTCATGTGACCATGAAGGAGCATGTGACCAGTGACATCACAGACCTCATTCCAGCCACTACATTCTACCCACTACGGAGGCTGAACCAAGTCCTCCACAGCCCCCCCCCCCTTCCTCCCTATTGATGAGGTTAGTAGAAGGGGGGGGAGGCTGAGGTGAATGGTGTGGGGAGCTGATGGCTCTCTGCTTCACCATCAGCTGTCTCTGCCTTCTATGGAAGCAGAGACAGCTGAAAGCGGGCCATACCTTTACCGCCCGGGACAGCCACTGAAATCCGGGACTGTCCCGCTGGATCTGGGACGGTTGGGAGTTATGGATATAGAGGCATGCGGCTGCAATAGTAGCAGCAGCAGAAGCAGCATAGCATGGAACATACAAGGCAGTAGGTCAGCTGTCTACAGGTAGACTAATAGTTGCAGTGTAGTAATAGTAGATATAGAGTAATAGTAGTAGTAGTGGAGGTAGTGGTAGTAGTGGCAGAGGTATTGTGTCAATCGTGATGGCAGTTGGGGATTAGCAGCGAGTAGCAGCAGCACCTGAGGCAGTGGAAACAGTAGCCATATGGTACATGTTGGCAGTCAGGCAGCAGCATGATGGAGACAGCAGCAGCCATACAGAAAATGATGGTTGGCAGGCTGCAGCAGGAGCATGATGTTGGTGGTGACATGATGGAGACAAGCAGGCGGACAGCAACAATGGTATGATGGGGCACCATCAACAAGGCCAGACCTATTCATCGGCCTCAGTCGGAGGAGTGTGAAAGTCCTCCCGAATCCAGGCTTGGTTCATATTGACAAAAGTGATGTTTTGAACACTGGTGGAGGACAACTTGGTCCGTTTGGGTGTCATCACAACCCCCCATCTCCCCCCACACCCCCCAGCGGCCCTGAAAACCTTAGCAGTAGTCTCCCAAGGGAAGCAGCTCATAGGGCACCATAAGTCCTTACAATTTATAGACAGAGTATTACAAGGGGGTCAACAGGCAAAGGCATCCCACTGAAAGATACCAGAACTGTTAGAAAGTCCAGCAACCAGACTGAAGCCGGGGTTTAGCACCGCAGAGAAACAAGGTATCCAAGTTTACCACAAAACCTGATGGAGCCTGAGAAAGAACAAATATTTTCTGGATACAAGTTTAATCAAGTAAAACTGTTGAACTTTATAAAGTCTGGACTCTGATTATTCTCCACCAACTACAACAACTCACTTCCCTTCATTGCTACAGAGCCTAACCCTGGGGAAGGACAGTATCCAGGTAGGAGCACCATGACACACACAAAACTAATAAGGCCGCATCACCACTCGGCATCCCTAAAAACCTGCAACACGATCGGCCCTGGGGGAGAGTGGCACTTTGCATATGAGCATCAGCATCTGTTCTAAGGTAATTATGATAGGGATGACATAATTTATGCCGCAGTTTTCCCTGCTGACAAACCTTGTGGCCTCTTCGAAGGGCTTCAGGACGGACATGAGTCTCAGATGAGCTGCCACTGCCTGACCTCGAAGCAACACAAGCTCCCTGCTGAGGCTGTCTTGTGCATGTGTAGTACCCGAGAGCAGGCATTTCCCACACCCTGCTACTGTCTCGAATGGCTAGCAAATATCTGTGTATTTGATTCCTGGTCCTTTGATATTGTGCCTTAATAACACTGCTATGTAACTTATGTATTGCATTACAAGTAATGTGCCTTGTGGTGGCAGTGTATCTTGCAAAGACAGACCTATAGATAGAATGGAACATACTATTCCATTCTCCACCCTTTTGGACAGAAGTGGACTAGTTCTGCTTCCTACCAAGGGAAGAGTTGCAGGAAGAGATAGGGGAATTGAGAGTGGAAAGGAGACAAGACAACATGGTGCAGTGAGGGGAGTGTTTCCCCTGCAGAAGGAGCCCTGGAAAGAATATAAATCAGAAAAGTGTGGCATGCATTTGTATTTAGACTCCTGTACTCTGATACACCTAAATAAAATCCAGTGTGACTCATTGCCTTCAGAATTCACCTACTTAGTAAATAGAGTCAACCTGTGTGTAATTTATACTCCATATAATTACAGATGTTCATGAAAAGCAAGGAACACACCAGACAGACCAGGAATAAAGTGGAGAAGTGTAAAGCAGGGTTAGATTATAAAAAAATATCCCAAGCTCTGAACATCTCACAGAGCACTGTTAAACCATCATCTGAAAATGGAAGGAGTATGGCAAAACTGCAAACCTACCAAGACATGGCCATCCACCTAGACAGCCCAGACAAGGAGAGCACTAATTAGCGAAACAGCCAAGAGGCAAATGGTCATTCTAGAGGAGCTGTGGAGATCCACAGCCCAGGTGGCAGAATCTGTCCACAGGAAATCTATTAGTCTTGTACTCCACAAATCTGGCCTTTATTGAAGAGTGGCAAGAAGAAAGACATTTTTGAAAGCAATCCTTAAGAAGTCCCTTTTATAGTTTGCCACAAGCCATATAGGGGACACAGCAAACATGTGGAAGAAGGTGCTCTGGTCAGATGTTCTGGTCAGGGAAGCTGGTCAGAGTTGATGGGAAGATGGATGGAGGAAAACATGCCAGAGGCTGCCAAAGACTTGAGACTGGGACGGGAATTCGCCTTTCAGCAGGACAATGACCCTAAACATACAGCCAGAGCTACAATGGAATGGTTTAATTCAAAGCATATTCATGTGTTAGAATGGCCCACTCATCGTCCAGACCAAAATCCCATTGAGAATCTGTGGCAAGACATGAAAATTGCTGTTCACAGAAGCTCTCCGTCCAATCTAAGTTTAAGCTATTTCACAAAGAAGAATGGGCAAAAATGTAAGCCTCTAGATGTGCAAAACTGGTAGAGACATACCTCAAAAGACTTACAGCTGTAATTGCAGTGAAAGGTGGTCGTATTAAGTAATGACTCAGAGGGCTGAATACAAATGCACGCCATACTTTTCAGGGTTTTTTTTAACACAGATAATGTTGTGTGTTATCCTGTGTACTGGTGTAGTAATATGCTGGTGTGAATAATTTCAACATCCCCCCAAAAAAATTACAACCATATGGAGTGCTACCCTGTGTATAGGTGTAGTAATTACGTATATGCTGGTTTCAATAACTTCAACAACCTCCCAAAAAAAATTTGATTTCAAGCGTATGGTGACAGAAATAAACAGAAATGGATTGAGGCCTGCCACCGAATATCACATTATCACTCACAGATAATGTTGTGCACTATCCTGTGTATTGATGTAGTCATACGCCATGCTGGCTTTAATAATTTCAACAACCCCCCAAAAAACTACAATTGTGTGGAGTCAGAAATGAATGGAAACACATTGAAGCCTAATGCCTAATATCATGTTATCACTCACAGATAATGTTGTGCAATGTGTAGATAGATACTATATGCTGGTTTGAATAAATTCAATAAATTATTAATAAATTAATTTTAAAAAATGGAACTCTGCGGAGAAATAAATACATGGATTTAGCCCTAATATTATGTTATCATTTGCTGATGTTTTGTCCGCTACCCTGCATATTTTATATGTTTTTAAAATGTAAACAAAAAAAATTTAATTAGCTACGGTATGTGAGATGCCCTGACACAGAGTTCGGACTAATACTTCAGGTGTTTTCACTGAGATTTAAAATGCTACATCAATGGTAGAACACGTTTTACAGTTTTGTGCTTATTGCAACACCACCCTGCCAAAAAAAAGGATTTCTGTTAAAATGGGAAAAAAATGAAAGTAATGTCCTTGCAGTTGGCAGCTTTTGAGGTTTGCAGCAGCTCCAGTTGTGCTAGGAGGCAAAGCCAGCCACAGCTCCTCACTCCCTGGTTGACAGCTTTCCCTGCTTGTCCCTATTCTACACACACAATTCTTCTTTAATAATTCTCCTGTGGACAGAGTCTCGCACCTGAACTGTGGATCTCTGGGCCTCTTGGCAGATTTTCTGATTAGTGCTCTCCTTGGCTGGGCTGTCAATAAGGTGGACGGCCATGTCGTGGCAGGTTTGCAGTTGTGCCATACTCCTTCCATTTTCAGATGATGGATTGAACAGTGCTCCATGTGATTCTCAGAGCTTGGGATATTTTTTTTATAACCTAACCCTGCTTTACACGTCTTCAAAAATGTATCCCTGACCTGTCTGGTGTGTTCCTTGGTTTGCATGATGCTGTTTAATCACTAATCTTCTCTAACAAACCTCTGAGGCCTTCACAGAACAGTTGTAGTTATACTGAGTATGCCATGTTCTAGGGTCACTAGAACCCCTGAACATTTTACAAGTGAGTAATCTCCAATGTTAGCAGAACACATACGGCAGAAGCCAAAGGAATGCTTTATTACATACATATACAAGACAAATAATATGAATAACCTGGACAACAAGGTAGGAAACAGTGGCAGAAGTAAAACCACTGTGCCAAGTGACCAGTTTGACCTGGGGCCAAACCCTAAGAGCTTTATTCTGGTATTCCCCTGGTTTTCATCCTTTAACCCCTATACAAGGATCTGGTCCTTGCCGTAGGGTGGCGACTGGACCAGTACCTTCTGCGATGGTCCCAGTCACCTGGCAGCTAACCTACAAGGAACTGATGGTGCAAGACACCAGAGGTCCAGGCAAAACATACTGTAAAACCAGGAATACAGGCAAACAAGAAGAACAGGACAAACAGACATGCAAAAGATAGGGCACTGTTCAGACACAAGACAAGTTATCAGGAACACAGAAAAGGCACATTGTCAGGAACAAATGCGGAACTGGATATAAGGAGCCTTCCGCTCACTGACAGACAGGACCAACTCAGAGACATACAGACATAGCCAGGACCCCATGTGGATAGGGATATAGGGAGCATGGTGTACACAGGCAGACCACTACGTACAGACAACATAGAAACATGCCTGGACTCCATGTGGAAATACGGTAGGTGCATGGGGGTCACAGAAGAAAATACATAACATGAAGACATGGTAACATGCCTGGACCCCATGCAAAACTAGGTGCATGGCGATCACAGACAGACCTACAAACATGAAGACATTGTGAATTGCCTGGACCCCATGAGGAACTGGGTGCATGGCCATCACAGATGAACATACTAACATGAAGACATGGTAACATGGTAACATAGTACTAACTCCCTGACAAAGACATGGTAACATTGTACAAACTCCCAGACTGACTAGCACCTGTTGACATTGAGGAAATAACAGGCTAACCAAACAAGTCAGGGTAGAATCACAAACACACTGGTCAGTAGACTGCACCTTGTACTCAGCATTCTTAGAGACAGACTAAACTCCAGGAATGCAGCACAAAGGTCTACATAGCCAGGCCAATTAAGGCACCTGACCATCTGATAATCAGACACACACAAAGGGAAACATTAACCCTACATAGTCACAGGGAACACGCATTTCACAGGATATGGTTCACACTATAGTAAACCGCAGCCAGCACGCACCACACAAGCAACCAGAATACATGGGAATGAGAACTGCAGCCAGTACGCAAGTGCACAGGCAACCAGCCTACACGGCAACACAGTGTAACAGTAAACTGCACTGAGATACATACAAGACACAAGGAGCCACACTATAAGGGCTCATGCACACAAACATATGCCAGCCATGCCTGTATTGCAGCCCTGAAACCGCAGATCTGCAATATACAGACACGGCCATGTGTTCACCGTATCAAGGATATGGACCCATTCACTTGAATATTTCCGGATCCTTGGGTTGGGAAAGACTAACAAGGGATTTACACCTAACAACAGCCAAATCCTTTGATGAGTGCTGTGGACATTTGTTTGAGTTTACCATGTAGATAAAGTTAATACAAGCCACCTACTAATATATTGTGATTGTCCATATTGCCTCCTTAGTTTGCTAATTTTCCATCACATTATACACTGCTCGGTTCCAGGGTTTACGACTGCTGTATTGCTAACAAATTAGGCTACGTTCACACTAGCGGCAGCCCGGATCCGCCAGGTGAAGGGTGCTGCCAGATCCAGACTGCTGCAGGGACATGTCTGGAGCCCGAACCGCGCTCCGGCCCCACACATGTCACACAGTACATACATACACACACACATATACACAGACAAATACACATACACACTTACATGCTCCCGGCAGGTCTCCAGAGCGCTGGAGGAGCAGGACAGCGCGCACAGATGACGATTCCCCACAGCGCCCTCTGCTGGGCGCCTGGTGGAATCGTCATCTGTGCGCGCCGTCCTGTTCCTCCTGCGCTCTGGAGACCTGCCGGGGAGCATGTAAGTATGTATGTGCATCAGTCTGTGTATATGTCTTTGTATGTTTTTGTTTATGTGTATGTCTATGTCTGTATGTGTGTATTGTGTGTATGTGTGCAGGTGACGGATCCGTCATGAACTCCATTGAAAGTCAATGGAGGACGGATCCGTTCACCATTGTGTCACACCAAACGGATCCGTCCCCATTGACTTTCATTGGGGATCATGACGGATCCGTCTTGGTGCGGATGCCTGGACCGGAGAGCAAACCGCAGCATGCTGCGGTTTGTTCTCCGGTCTGAAGACGGAACGGAATGCTTTCAGGAGCATTCCGTTGTCTTCAGTTCAGTTTTGTCCCCATTGACAATGAATGGGGACAAAACTGAAGCATTTTATTCCGGTATTGAGCCCCTATGATGGAACTCAATACCGGAATTATAAAACACTAGTGCAGGGCTGGCCAACCTGTGGCTCTCCAGCTGTTGCAAAACTACAACTCCCAGCATGCCCAGTCTGCCTACAGCTATCAGCCTACAGCAGGGCATGGTGGGAGTTGTAGTTTTACAACAGCTGGAGAGCCTCAGGTTGGCCAGCCCTGCACTAGTGTGAAAGTAGCCTTAGGTAACTTGCTATCAAATACACCATTTCAGGTTCAGATACTCTTTAAGTAAGAGACAAGCCACACCACTTTAAGAATGGTAAAATAGTTAAGTAAATTTATTAAGGGAATAAGGATAATTAGGCGATTATATGTCCTTTTTAGCTAAATTAGGTAAATACATCAACACCAAATAGAAAACTTACAAAACAATAGACAAAAGGTTAGACAAAAGATAACACAACTACTAATTACATAATTACAACCACACTTCATCTAGAGCTCTAACTACATCCTGAATGAAGGTACTTACATCACTAATTGAGTTAGCATCATCTGATAGCAACACAGGGCTGGGGAGCTTGGTCAACAAGGCTATCAGAGACTCGATTAGGAACAACAATCTTCTACACAGATACGTCTATCTCATAGATGAACTTCGATGGCTTGCTGAAACAGTTCAGCTTTTATACGGTTTTATCCAAACAGCTTCATCCCCTAAATGAATGTAGCTAGATTATGCAATCCATAATGGTCACTGTGCATATCTTGGTTTTCTGGTATTATTTCAGACCTTGGAGTGGCCAATTATCAGATCCGCAATAAATCAGAATCCCAAGATAAACTATACAGATAATGCAAACTCTCTTGTACACACATTTATAACCAAGTCTTTTCATTTAGAGGTCTTCTACTAAATGAGACAATACCTGGTACACATTTCAGACCTGTCTTCTTTGCTCAGTCTATCAAGTAGAATGAACGAAGCCTTCTACAAACATTTCCACACCAGTTTCATTTTATCCCACAGAAATATACAAGGTCTCAAATAAAAAGTTAAGACAAACAACAAGGACACAGTTTAAGGACACAGGCACCCCTGGAACCGAGCATTGTATAATGTGATATAATGAATCCAGCCAGCAAAGGAGGCAAAATGGACAATCACAGTATAATAAGTGTCTTGTATTAAAGAGGTTGTTGACCTATCCTGAAGATATAAGATATCAGATTGGCCTGGGACAACTTCCGGCACCCCTGCCAATTTGCTGTTTGAAGAGAAAACAGTGCTTATAAGAGTTTTTAGAGTTCTAAGTGTAAAAATTTACTATGGTAGAAAAAAAAATTGAACACTATCTAAAATTAAAATATATAGAGAGATCTTCGTATATGTATATAAACCCCTTACTACTATTTCTTTAAAAAAAAAGCCAAGATTTGGAATTGATGCAGATAAATAATAAAAAAAATAATCAGTTATCACTGCAGCAGTTCCAGACAATCAAGACAATCATCTTTTTACAGGGGCACTGAAGGGCACTGTAAAGTCACTGTGATGAAGCACCACAAGTCCCAGCCAGCCAAATAACAGTACGGAGGGGCACAGAACCTCTCTACACACAGTCATCAACTAGAATTCCTGCATGCAGAAGGATTCTTTCTGTTCCTTCTGATCCTAACACTGCCATTGGCTGGTATAGCACACAAGCCAATCACAGTGCTAACATGGGACACAAACACTGGTGTCCTCTTTCCAAACTTGTGGGGGTGATTGGTGCTGAAATAGACAACACCAATCACCTTCTGAGCCCTCCTGCAGCAACCTTACTGCCTTCACTGCAAGACTTCTGGGAGGGAGGTAAATCCTCCCGGGGCCCTTAAAGAAGAACTCCCGACAAAAATTTTATTCCATGTCCTGCTAGAAATGTACATGATGTAATCTGTAGTGAATGTCATTTTCTTACCAGTGTCTGAATTTTCGACTTATATGATCCTGAAGTTTCTTATCTGTGTCATGTGACCAGCAATTAGACCCACCAACTCACACATAGACTTATGTGTGGACAGGAAGTCTAATTCTCTATGTATTCCTATGAGACTGAAAGTGAGGCTCCCATAGGAATGAATAGAGCAGTTACTGGCTTTCTGTCCTGGGTCAGTTGGAGGTCAGGGAGTTGGTCACATGACCCAGCTACAATAAGAAGAGAGGTTTTTACTCACAGAAACAGTCACTGATAAGAAAATGACATTTACTACAGATTATATCATGCACCTTTCTAACAGGTCAGAGAATAAAAATTTTTGCGGGAGTTCTTCTTTAACTAACTGGACCATCTCAGGCAGTGCAACCATCTTTGTCTGATGATTGTTCCCACAGTGCTACAGGGACTCTAGATGGTGTGCATGTGGCAGCAATCACTTACTCTTCACTAAAAGCTTCTAGAGTATGTGTAGCAATGTGGGCACGATCATCAGTGTTCCACAGTAGGGATATTAGCTGCAGGTTGCCCTAATGATATTTGGGTAAATTTTTTTTTATCGTAACACCCCAAGAATTTTATTATTGCCCTTAGAGGTGACTGTATTGGGGGTAGTCTGTATCTCAACACCCCAAACATTGCTGCCCTGGGAGCTGATTCACACACCCTGAGAAGCTGGTGCGAAACATGCATGTTGGGGATGATGGAGATTAAGCAAAGTAGGGCATTCCTGAAATAGGGCTAGGTTCCAGACGCGGTTGCCTTCATTTGGTTAGGCTATCATCACCAGGTTTATGCCAACACTGCTTTCTTTTTGCAGCGAGGTTATCCTACATAATGACAAATGAGGTAGTACCAAGTTGGTTATATTTCTACACTGCATGGATCGTAGGTACCACAGAGTACTCAGGTCATTTAAGGTGATTTAATGTTTGTTGTAGCCCTTCCCATATGGGGGGGGAGTATTTATAATCTTTGAGGATTATTTTAGGAATCTGTGTCTTTGTTCTATATTGGAATTCTAATAAAAGTCAAGTTTTAGCATATATACTGTCGTTTACCCCCTTATTGTCGGATTGGAATACGTTGGTGAAATGTCCCATTGAGACAGGTCAGCAATTTTGATTATATGGACTGTGGATGTGACTTACACTGTCACAGTGGGTATTAATTATGGAGGTCCGCCATAAGTGACTGACACCGTTATGAACGTCTGTTGTTAATACTACATGAACAGAGCCATAGACTGCCATAACAATAGTTTTTTACCATGTTCTATGTATGCACTAAGAAAGGTTCCTGATGTATAGGGCCCCATGCACTCAACATATTATAAAACAGTGATCTTTAGTCTTATGCTGGATCAGTAAGCATCAGCATTTTTCCCTGTATCAGGGTAATTCACACTAGATAGCGGCTCACTGGTATTGCAATATAGATAACATGGGTGCTCTAGCCAAATTGGCTGTCCGAAATAACTAAAGCAAAGTACAATAGATAAATGTATGAAAGAAAAGCTGGCACTCTCACTCACCCGGTGGATTTTATATCAAAGTGTTACGATTTATTATTTATGAAACCATTACTTCAGAATGAATAATAAAACAAATAAATGATGTTCTTATTACATGTGTTCCCTCCTCTAATAGTGACCGTGAAGCCCTCGAGGTGAGGATAAAAATTTGTCCTGGAGGGAATATCCATATAATAAGGGAGGCATCCTGGTAATAAAGGGTAACATATAAAAATATAAAAATGATGACAAATATGAAAAGTGAAAAAATATATAGTACAAAAATAAATAAAAAATAATAAGTAATAGGCAGTCCACTTAGTTAATCAAGTTCTCAATATCCATGTCCATCCACAATATGATTTCTATAGAGTAGAAGTTTTCAATGAGAGCAACACAGTCTTTATATGAAATGAGAGAGTTATTCTAGTGATGTTGGGAGGTATCGTTCTCTTGTATTGCTCCTAGTATAGGATAAATATAAGCGGATACAGGCTATTTGATTGCGCTGCAGATCAAGAGCTACATTACTTGCCGCAGAGTTTACGGTTCCTATGGCTTTAGATATTGTCTCTGCGGCTGTATCACCTCTTTTTAATTGTATCGGAAAGTGAAGCCCGTTATGCTTTTCCATACAAAGACACAGAAAAAAGGGGAGACTGTGAGTCAGGAAATGCTGCCAATGTAAACAGCGCCTTTTACAATGACCCCTTTTAAATGCAATAGGGAATTCTATCAGATATAACATAGCAAGGGCAACGTCAGGAAACAGGTACTGTTAGGCTCCTTTCACACTAGCGTTTTTAAATTCCGGTATTGAGTTCCGTCATAGGGGCTCAATACCGGAATAAAACGCTTCAGTTTTGTCCCCATTCATTGTCAATGGGGACAAAACTGAACTGAGGACAACGGAATGTTCCTGAAAGCATTCCGTTCCGTCTTCAGACCGGAGAACAAACCGCAGCATGCTGCAGTTTTCTCTCCGGTCCAGGCATCCGCACCAAGACGGATCCGGAATGACCCCCAATGCAAGTCAATGGGGACGGATCCGTTTGGTGTGACAAAGGTAAACGGATCCGCCCTCCATTGACTTTCAATGGAGTTCATGACGGATCCGTCACTACATACAGACAGACAGACATACATACATACATACACACACACACATACACACAAACACATACATACTTACATACTCCAGGCAGGCAGGCCGCACGTCTTCATGCCCAGGAGGCGTGCCGCTATGACGATTCCCTACAGCGCCCAGCAGAGGGCGCTGTGGGGAATCGTCAAAGCAGCGCGCCTCCTGGGCGTGAAGACGTGCGGCCTGCCTGCCTGGAGTATGTAAGTATGTATGTGTTTGTGTGTATGTGTGTGTATGTATGTATGTCTGTATATGGTACTGTGCCGGATCCGGACTGCCGCTAGTGTGAAAGTAGCCTTAAAAGGGTTTTCTGAGATTTTAATACTGATGAACTCTGCTCTGGATAGGTCATCTGATAGGCGGGGTCCCCACCTTTCAGCTGTTTGAGAAGGCACCAGTGCTCCTGTGAATGCCGCAGTGTTCTCTGTGCTCACCAAGCCCAGTGCTGTACATTGTATAGTGGCTGTGCTTGGTGAGCTGAGAGAAGACAGTGACACTACTGCGAGTGACAGTGCCTTCTCAAACAGCTGATCTGTGGGGGTCCCTGGTGTCGAAGGATAGGTCATCAGTATTAAAATCTCAGAAAACCATTTTAAGGGACTGTACCAAGAAATTAACATAACCCCAGTCATTGATAAGAAGACTCAGTCTAAGGCCCCATTCACATGACCGTGTGAATGGGGCCGTATCTATTCCGCAATATTGTGGAATAGATGCGGCCGCATTCACCTCTATGGAGCGGGGAGCCGCCACACGGAGCTAGCTCCGTGTCGGGGCTCAGATGAAGCACGTCCTATACTTGTCTGCACGCACAGACAAGTATAGGCATTTCGAATGGGGCCGCCCGGCGTGTGTTCAGAGCGTGCGGAACACACGCCGGGCGGCCCCCGTATTATTGCGGGTCCGCAATAATGCGGACCCGCAATAATATGGCCGTCTGAATGGGGCCTTAGGCTGCTTTCAGACGAGCGTATTTGCAATGCGTATAGAGTCCGGATTTAATGTACCGGAATTTGCTGCTAATGTTAATGAATAGAGCTATTCACATGGGCGTATAATTTCCGTCAGTATTTGAAATCCGCAGCATGTCCGAGTTTTGTGTGGATTTGTTTCCAAATACGCACATTACAGTCTGTGCAGTGTATAAATAATGAGGGGAGGAAGGAAGAAAGAAATACACAGGTAAATCCTGATGCAATCCTGATGACAATACTGATGGTTCCTGAGCCAGAATACTGACGGATTTCAACACGCTCGTCTGAAAGCGGCCTAACAGCTGGATTTATGACCCACTACATGGGACAGTAATTGAGGCAATTATAGTGAAGAAGCAATGCTAGGAATGGTTATTCCTGACTGGCCAGACCTTTACATAGGGCAACAATCACCTAAATCATCATTTCTGGGTGGCATTTTGTGCCGTCTGAACATCTATCTTCTGCCCAGAAAAGGTGGGGTACAGCTATCAAAACTGGTGTAAAGGAAAACTGGCTTAGTTACCCATTCAGATTCTGTTGGAAGCTGGCATCAACAATATTTCATCGTGGTGCTTGATTTCTGAGACTATGCAGCATAACACATGGAACAGTTGTCAAAACGTCAATGAAAGGGACATCCTGTTACAATGACAAAGGAGACCTGACATTTGGGGTGAATGATCTGCAATAAAGCAAGCCAAAATCCTGTGTCCTTTTGTTTCTGGTGTAGGAAAAGCTACGAGAAACCCTGAGTTGCTATCAAGCAACTGTAAGATACAATAGTTCCTTACCAAGTATATTCCTAGGACATACACCGGTGTTGTGAGGGGCAGCTATTCTCCTGCAGAGGTTATCAGGCACAACCCCTGCGGTGCTGGCATGGTCATGTGGACTGAACCCTGAGGTGACGACGGCTGCCTCATACCCAAGGAACTTATTCAGAGTACAAGGATGCCACCCGGAGGAAAGTGAAGGTCACTGCAATAAGACCAATATAACATCGTAAAGAAGGCCGGTGTATACCAGAGTAAGGGGTGGACCTGTGGGATGTCTGTGAGTGTAGTTGTGGCTCTAGCTCATATATATCTATATATATATCTATATATATATCTATATATCTATATATAATATATATATATATATATATATATAATATATATATATATATATACACATACACATGGCTGTATAGATTAGATAAGAGAGACAGATTAGATTACAATAGATTTAATACACGTATATATGTTAATCTATGCATTATTGTATATTTTATATTGACTAATGCCTGTATTTACCCAAAGATAGGATATTGAGGTGGGATTATGCCCTTTATATATTATTCTTTTAATTAAACAAAACATTTGCTTTCAGGTCTGGACTTCTGATCCTTTAACCCCTTCCCACCCAGCGCCGTACTAGTACGGCGCGCTGATCGGGCGGGTGCAGGAGCTGCGCCCGCCCGATCAGCTGCGGGGGACCGGCTGTGCCCAGTAGCCGGACCCCTGCTGCGTACGCTCGCATCGGTGTTTTCACCGATGCAGGCGTATTAACCCTCGATGTGCCGCGGTCAGCGCTGACCGCGGCACATGCGATGCGAGCGGGAGGAAGGTGAGTCCATTGGGTCCCCGTGCTGCTGTGACGAGGACCCGATGGCTTGGATAGCAGCCCGATGCCTTCCTTAGGCATCGTGGCTGCTATCCCTGCTTGCCTGTGCGATCCAGCCCCCTGGATCGCATAGGAAGCAGGCTGTAAGTGTATTACATTGAGTAATACACTTACAGCCAATGCATTACAATACAAAAGTATTGTAATGCATTGTTAAGGGGATCAGACCCCCAAAAGTTAAATAAAGTGGAAAAAAAGTGAGAAAAAAAAATAGTTTTACAAAAATAAAAATTTCAAGTAAAAAAAAAAAAAAGTACACTTTTCCCAAAATAAAGTAAAAAAAAATTGTAAAAAAAAAGGGGAAAAAAGAAAAGTATTTAACCCAAAATGGTACCAATCAAACCGTCATCTTGTCCCGCAAAAATGATACCCTACCTGAGACATTCGCCCGAAAAATAAAAAAAATATGGCTCTCTGAAAATAACAACACAAAGAAAAGATTTTATTCTGTTCAAAAATGCATCTAATGTGTAAAACCTTCCAAAAATAAAAATGTTAGACATATTGGGTATCGCCGCGTCCGTAACAACCTGCTCTATAAAAATATCACATGATTTGCCCCCTCTGGTGAATGCTGTAAAAAAATTAAAAAAAAAAACATGCCAAAACAGCTATTTTTTTTTCACCTTGACTCACAAAAAGTGTAATACCAAGCGATCAAAAAGTCTTATGTACCCCAAAATGGTACCAATGAAAACATCAGCTCATCCGCAAAAAATGAGCCCCACATAAGACAATAACTCAAAAAAATCAGTGGCTCCCGCAAACCATTCCATCAAAATCTGTGTTATAAGATCCATATGGCGCTCCTTCTGTTTTGAGTTCTGCCATGTGCCCCCACATCAGTTTACCACAACATATGGGGTGTTGCCGTATTCAGGAGAAAATGGGTAACAAATTATGGGGTGCTTTTCTCCTGTTACCCCTTATGAAAATAAAAAATTTGGGGCTAAAGCAACATTTTATTGGAAGAAATGAAATTTTTCATTTTCACAGCCAAGTGTTTCCAAATTCCGTAAAATACTTAGGGGGTCAAAGTGGCCAGTACCCCCCTTATATATTCGTTG
Organism: Rhinella marina; assembly: GCA_900303285.1. Taxonomy (NCBI): domain Eukaryota; kingdom Metazoa; phylum Chordata; class Amphibia; order Anura; family Bufonidae; genus Rhinella; species Rhinella marina. The sequence goes on along the minus strand of ONZH01030875.1, from coordinate 227,707 downwards.
AAGGGTGTAGTTTCCAAAATGGGGTCACTTTTTGAGGGTTTCCACTGTAGGGGTACGTCAGGGTCTCTCAATTACAAAATGGTGCCTAAAAACTATTCTAGCAAAATCTGACTCCAAAATCCATATGGCGCTCCTTTCCTTCTGACCACTGCCACAAACCCATAGAGACGTTTACCACCACATATGGGGTATTTCTGTAAACTGCAGAATCAGAGCAATGTATATTGAGGTTTAGTTTGCTGTTAACCCTTGCTGTGTTGCAAGAAAAAATTATTAACAGGAATAATCTACCAAAAAAGTGAAATTTTGAAATTTCACCTCCATTTTCTGTATATTATACAGCAAGGTGTACGGATTATACTGTATATTATACAGCATGGTGTACTGATTATACTGTATATTATACGGCATGGTGTACGGATTATACTGTGTATTATACAGCATGGTGTACGGATTATACTGTATACTATACAGCATGGGGTACGGATTATACTGTATATTAAACAGCATGGTGTACGGATTATACTGTATATTATACAGCATGGTGTATGGATTATACTGTATATTATATAGCATGGTGTACGGATTATACTGTATAATATACAGCATGGTGTACGGATTATACTGTATATTATACAGCATGGTGTACGGATTATACTGTATATTATACAGCATGGTGTATGGATTATACTGTATATTATACAGCATGGTGCAGGGATTATAATGTATATTATACAGCATGGTGTATGGATTATGCTGTATATTATACACCATGATGCACGGATTATACTGTATATTATACAGCATGATGTACGGATTATATTGTATATTATACAGCATAGTGTTTGGATTATACTGTATATAATACAGCATGGAGTACGGATTCTACTGTATATTATACAGCATAGTGTACGGATTATACTGTATATTATACAGCATGTTGTACGGATTATACTGTATATTGTACAGCATGGTGTACGGATTATACTGTATATTATACAGCATAGTGTACGGATTATACTGTATATTATACATCATGGTGTACGGATTATACTGTATATTATACAGCATGGTGTACGGATTATACTGTATATTATACAGCATGGTGTACGGATTATACTGTATATTATACAGCATGGTGTACGGATTAACCTGTATACTATACAGCATGGTGTACGGTTTATACTGTATACTATACAGCATGGTGTGCGGATTATACTGCATACTATACAGCATGGTGTACGGCATATACTGTATACTATACAGCATGGTGTACGGATTATACTGTATATTATACAGCATGGTGTACGGATTATACTGTATATTATACAGCATGGTATACTGATTATACTGTATATTATACGGCATGGTGTACGGGTTATACTGTGTATTATACAGCATGGGGTACGGATTATACTGTATATTAAACAGCATGGTGTACGGATTATACTGTATATTATACAGCATGGTGTATGGATTATACTGTATATTATACAGCATGGTGTACGGATTATACTGTATATTATACAGCATGGTGTATGGATTATACTGTATATTATACAGCATGGTGTACGGATTATACTGTATATTATACAGCATGGTGTACGGATTATACTGTGTATTATACAGCATGGTGTACGGATTATACTGTATACTATACAGCATGGGGTATGGATTATACTGTATATTAAACAGCATGGTGTACGGATTATACTGTATATTATACAGCATGGTGTATGGATTATACTGTATATTATACAGCATGGTGTACGGATTATACTGTATAATATACAGCATGGTGTACGGATTATACTGTATATTATACAGCATGGTGTACGGATTATACTGTATATTATACAGCATGGTGTATGGATTATACTGTATATTATACAGCATGGTGCAGGGATTATAATGTATATTATACAGCATGGTGTATGGATTATGCTGTATATTATACACCATGATGCACGGATTATACTGTATATTATACAGCATGATGTACAGATTATATTGTATATTATACAGCATAGTGTTTGGATTATACTGTATATAATACAGCATGGAGTACGGATTCTACTGTATATTATACAGCATAGTGTACGGATTATACTGTATATTATACAGCATGTTGTACGGATTATACTGTATATTGTACAGCATGGTGTACGGATTATACTGTATATTATACAGCATAGTGTACGGATTATACTGTATATTATACAGCATGGTGTACGGATTATACTGTATATTATACAGCATGGTGTACGGATTATACTGTATATTATACAGCATGGTGTACGGATTATACTGTATATTATACAGCATGGTGTACGGATTAACCTGTATACTATACAGCATGGTGTACGGTTTATACTGTATACTATACAGCATGGTGTGCGGATTATACTGCATACTATACAGCATGGTGTACGGCATATACTGTATACTATACAGCATGGTGTACGGATTATACTGTATATTATACAGCATGGTGTACGGATTATACTGTATATTATACAGCATGGTATACTGATTATACTGTATATTATACGGCATGGTGTACGGGTTATACTGTGTATTATACAGCATGGGGTACGGATTATACTGTATATTAAACAGCATGGTGTACGGATTATACTGTATATTATACAGCATGGTGTATGGATTATACTGTATATTATACAGCATGGTGTACGGATTATACTGTATATTATACAGCATGGTGTATGGATTATACTGTATATTATACAGCATGGTGTACGGATTATACTGTATAATACACAGCATGGTGTACGGATTATACTGTATATTATACAGCATGGTGTATGGATTATACTGTATACTATACAGCATGGTGTACGGATTATACTGTATATTATACAGCATGGTGTATGGATTATACTGTATACTATACAGCATGGTGTACGGATTATACTGTATATTATACAACATGGTGTATGGATTATACTGTACATTGTATAGCATGGCACAGGGGTTATAATGTATATTGTACAGCAAATGCATGACGGTTACACCATGCCGGACAATATAACCCCTGTGCCATGCTGTACAATATACAGTATATACACAGTGTAGAGGTATACTGTATATTGTGTGGCACAGTGTATGCATACACATACATGCATACACACACACACATGAAACACATAAAAACTTACAGTTACTTAGCCCTTGTCTCCGACACCACTTCAAAGCTCTGGAGGGGGCTGGAGCCTTGATCTTCTTCTCCCTTCTTCTTTCCCTTCTTTGCCGCGCTGCACAGGTCTTCCCCGTCCAGTAGCAGCAGGAGCGTCAGGACGTTAAGGGAAACATAGTGTATGCCTGTTCCGAGCCCACCGCAACAGGGCTTCCCCATCGGAACAGGCATACACTATATATTAAGTCCGGGTTGCGGCGGTGAGCGGGCCAGGAAAGGCCCTGAGCGGAGGCAGAAAGTAAGCTGCGCGGCCGCGCACCCGCGCAGCTTACAGGGAACACTGGCCCTGACGGGTATGTCCCTAAAACAGTTGGTGAAAGCGCCAACTAGAGGTGAAAATATCCTAGATCTGGTATTTACAAATGGGGATCTGGTATCTGAGGTGAAGGTGGGAGAAAATCTGGGTTCCAGTGACCACCAATGTTTGTGGTTCGAAGTCCAAACTGACTGTGAGAAATCCCATTCTGCAACCAAAGTATTGGATTTTACGAAGACCAAGTTTGAGGTTATGGGAGAATATGTAAAGAAAAAATTAAAAGGGTGGGATAAAACAGCAAGAGTGCTCAGTGGAAGGCATTTAAAGAATTCCTCTTAAAGGCAACTAGACTATATGTTAGACAAATTAGCAAAAGGAAAAGAAAGAGAAATCCACTATGGTTTACTAGAGAGGTAAGAGCTATAGTGAATGATAAAAAGTCTGCCTATAAGAGGTATAAAGAGTCTGGAAGTGTAGCGGACAGAGAAGTTTATAAAATTATACAGAAGAAGACAAAACAGATTATTAATGCTGCTAAAGCTTCAAAGGAGGAAGAAATGGCCAAATCTGTTAAGGAGGGAAATAAAACCTTATTCAAATATATTAGTGACAGGAAGAAGAAAAACTGCGGCATTACAAAACTTAGCAATGGAAAAAATCTGTATATAGATGGGAATAAGACGGTCGCTGACCATCTGAATAACCACTTCTGCTCAGTTTTTTCAGATGGCGACTTTCATAATCAGAACATGGCTGGACATAGCATTGCCTCTAGTTGTAAAGTTTCAGCCCCAGTGTTTTCAGAGGCCGATGTTCTACAGGAACCTGTCCGGCTAAAGTTAAATAAGGCAATGGGTCCGGATGGCATCCACCCCAGAGTTCTTAAAGAACTCCGATCTGTGATTGTTGGCCCCCTGACTGATCTGTATAATCAGTCCCTTCTTACAGGAGATGTTCCTGATGATTGGAGAATGGCTAATGTTTTTCCCATTTACAAGAAGGGTAGTAGAGAAGAAGCTAGTAACTATAGGCCAGTCAGCTTGACATCTGTAGTGGTAAAAATGATGGAGACTCTACTAAAAAAGAAGATAATTGACCATCTAACAACAAACAACTTGATGGACCCAAACCAGCATGGCTTTACTGAGGGCCGATCATGTCAGACTAATCTCATTGATTTCTTTGACTATGTAACTAAAGTGCTGGATGAAGGTGGTGCTGTGGATATCGCCTACCTGGATTTCAGTAAAGCTTTCGATACGGTTCCCCATAAAGAGCTGATAGAGAAGTTATCAAAAATTGGACTTAACCCCTGGATAGTTCAGTGGATCTGCAGTTGGCTGAAGGACAGATACCAGAGGGTTGTTGTTAATGGAGTGTATTCTGTTGCTATGGGCAACTAAGGCAGTTTTTCTTTGTACTGACTGATTAATCTCCCCCAATGACTCTCTAAGGGGATGAGTAATCGTAGCAACGATCCTTTGTCCTCATACTGTAGATATGAATGGTACATGTAAATGCAGTTCTCACCTCCTCTGATGAGAAGGGAATTATCAGGAACAAATGTATCGCTACTGAAAATTGCCTGCTGGTGTCACCCATGTAAATGGTCCTTTAGGTGATTGCATCAGCAATGCTTTCCCCAGTGAACACATGTGCAGGTATATGCAATGTCACTAATGTAGTCAATCCCTGCCCTGTGATTAGCTACAGTGGTCACATGCCATATCCAGGCACATTACCACTACTGTAGCGGCAGGAAAACCGGAGGAGCACAGCAGAAAATGGAGCTGGAGAATGAGGTGAGTTTAAAATGTGGGGCTTGTATGGGATTTTTCACCTCAGACAACTTCTTTGATGGAATTTGGTACAAAACCATGTCATTTACAGTTAAACTGGCTGTCCAATACTTCATTCTGCCTTGAAAAAATAATAAAATAAAAAGTGCTAAAGTCTTATGTACTCTAAAATGATACCGGTGAAAACTACAGCTTCTTCTGCAAAACAAAAAGACCTCACACGACTCCTTCAATGGAAAAATTAAAAACTTACAGCTCTCGGAATATTTTTTATGTATAATAGGTATTTTACCACTTTAATCCACAATAATCCCTAATCCTTAGTTCTATTGTTTGTATGTGTAATGGTATGCTGCCATACGTTTTTGTTTACTGTCTGCATGCTAGCTTTATGGATGTGCACCTGTGACTATGGATGTGCTAGTCTAAATTTTCTTGCCGCTCTCAGAATATTGCCACACAAAAACATGATTTTTTTTAAAGTTTTTTTTATGGTATATTTATTGTACAAAAAAAGAGAAGAAAAACAATATATACTTATATATACTTTTATACTTGGTATCACTATGTCCAAAAGGGGTTTTCCGCAACATAAATACTGATGACCTCTCCTCTGGATAGGTTATCAGCATCTGATTGGTAGGGGTCTGACACCCAGGACCCCCACTGATCAGCTGTTCAAAAAGGCAGCAGCGCTCGCAGTAGCACTGTGGCCTTCTCGCTGCTTTCACTAGCCCAAGCAAAGTCACGTTCATCGGTCAAATGGCCTAGGCACAGCTCAGCCTCAGAAAAGGGAACTGCGATATCAAGCTGTGCTTGGTGAGCACGGAGAAGGCGGCTGTTTGCAGGAGTGCCAATGTTTTCTCAAACATCTGATTGTCAGGGGTCCCGGGTGCAGGACCCCCAACGATTAGATACTGATGATCTATCCAGAGAACAGGTCATCAGTATTTAAATCTCGGGATGTAATGCAACTCCATCCTACTCCAAAATGGGGAGAAAAACAACTCATGCTGCAAGCCCTCTTATGGCTATATCAACGGAAAAATAAAAATCATTGCTACAACACAAAGGCCAAAACTGGCTGTGGTGTTGGGTGCTTAAATAATGATGATCACCTTTAACCCTTTGAAGATGTGGTGACTTTCCATTTTTATGTTTTACTCTCTGCCTTCCCAGAGTCATAACTGTTTTATTTTTCCATTCAAATAGCTGTATAAGGGCTTGTTTTTTTGCAAAACAAGTTATACTTTCTAATGGAACCATTTAATAACAAACTAAAAACATAGTTAAATGAGTAATTGCACCATAGTTAAATGGGTTTCGTTTTTTCCGGTGTCATTTTGGAGTGTTTATAACTGTGAGGGGGCATTTCTTACTCACATCATCTGTATTTTTTGTTTTTTAATGAATTTCAAAGAGACCTTTTCCCAAGTAATAGAATAAGTTGTGAAAGCGGCATTATAATACAAATAACGGACAGAAAATGGACATAAAAGTGTGTTTTAAAGTATTAAATGCATTGGGGCCACTGCCAACATACAGAGGGTGATGCCCAGGGGCGTACATAGAAATCATTGGGCCCCATAGCAAGAATCTGAATTGGGCAACCTAACTCCGCCCAGCACCCACCCCTGGCCCATCCCCCCTCCTGCCCTGACTCCTCCCCTGCCACACCCCCATGTGCTGCAAAGGGAACGCCGTAGGAACAAAACCCGTAATACGGTGGAGGAATTGCATTTTTTTCCAATTTGGAGTGTTGACTGCAGTCCTATGTAAAACCACAGATAACACTAGTGCTGATAATGTAGTAGTGTTACCTGCAGTCCTATGTAAAACCACAGATAACACTAGTGTAGATAATGTGGTAGTGTTACCTGCAGTCCTATGTAAAACCACAGATAACACTAGTGTAGATCATGTGGTAGTTTTACCTGCAGTCCTATGTAAAACCACAGATAACACTAGTGTAGATAATGTGGTAGTGTTACCTGTAGTCCTATGTAAAACCACGGATAACACTAGTGTAGATCATGTGGTAGTGTTACCTGTAGTCCTATGTAAAACCACAGATAACACTAGTGTAGATAATATGGTAGTGTTACCTGCAGTCCTATGTAAAACCACAGATAACACTATTGCAGATCATGTGGTAGTGTTACCTACGTCCTTAGTGTGCCTCCCTGTTCCTCTCCCACAGTACTCCATGCTGATCCCGCTGTCTCCTCTTCCGTCTATTTTTTCTTGCCCCCACAGAACGTCCTGATGCAGCTGTATCAAGACATAGGAACACTGTGGGCATAGTGATGGTGACACACACAGGGACAGACACACATACACAGGGGCCGAAACACACAGCGACAGGGGCACAAAGGTACAGGGACAAACACACACACAGGGACAGGCACACACAGGGATAGGGAAACACACAGGGACAGGGACAGACACACAGGGAGAAACACACACAGGGGGACAGACACACAAACACACAGGGACAGGGACACACAGCGACAGACACACACAGCGACAGACACACACAGGGACAGCGACACACAGGGACAGCGACACACAGGGACAGCAACACACAGGGACAGTGACACACAGTGACAGCGAAAAACACATAGGGACAGGGACACAGGGACAGCGACACACAGGGACACACAGGGACAGCAACACACAGGGACACAGGTACAACAACACACAGGGACAGGGACACACAGGGACAGCGAACAACACAGAGGAACACACACACACAGGGACACACAAAGGGACAGTGAACAATACACAGGGACAGCGACGCACACAGGGAGAGCAACACAAAGGGACACACAGGGACAGGGAAAAACACACAGGGACGGGGATAGCGACACATAGGGACAGCGAAAAACACACAGGGACAGTGAACAACACACAGGGACAGCGACACACACAGGGACAGCGACACACACAGGGACAGCGAAAACACACAGGTACAGCGACAGACACAGGGACAGCGACACACACACAGGGACAGGGACACACAGAGACAGGGACAGCGACACACACAGGGACAGATACACACACAGGGACAGACACACAGACAGAGACACAGGGACAGGGACACACAGGAACAGGGACACACAGGGACAGGAACACACACAGGGACAGGGGCACACACACAGGGACAGGGACACACACAGGGACAGGCACACACACAGGGAAAGACACACACAGCTAGGCCTCACCAAACTCCAGCATGGCTCCTCTCTGTACACACAGCAACAGCTCTCTTCTCCTCTAGCTTCTCACCGCTAGTCACATGGGCAGATGACGTCAGGAAGGTCCTTTAGCCCATTAAGAATCATTATCAATCCCTGGACTGCGGAGTGAGCGGACCTACAGAGTGTGTGTGGGGAGGGGTTGTGTTTCTGAGCATAAAGGAATACAAGTGGCCGGGCCGCAGGCCACCTCAATGCCCCATATTATGTAATTAATTATTAATAAATTAGCTGAGTATATGTAGGGGGTGGGGCCTTCCATGCCCTCCGGGCCCCCCGAGTCCCATAGCAGCTGCGTGGTCTGCCTATATTGGCAGTACGCCACTGGTGATGCCCTTCATCAGAAACAGTTGAGTTCAGCCTGGTCCAAACAGGTTCTTGGCATGAAAACTGGCATCAAAGTGGGCAGACACGTTTCACTGATTTGCATAAGTAACTGGTGTTTTTCTGGATTAAATGAATTTGCACCATTCAGATAGGGACAGACAAGGTCAAGGAATTAAATAGGGCGCCAGGTCCCTGGATGAGAGCCAGCTGGGTCCAGGGCCTGGCACTGCCATAGGTCAATATTAAAAACATACAAAACAACTGGGCAGCTGGGCGGTCAGTACTCAGCCCGACTACCTGTCTCACTCAACACATTCGCACTGCGGGGAGAAACAGCACATTACACCCAGTCACTAAGTACGCAGCCACATCATTGGGGAAGGAAGGGGGTGGCTCAGCAGCACGTCACTCCCAACGCAGCCATGCTGAAGATTGAGCCCTGGAGCCTGGACAGGTGAAAGTTACAGATTTGAATACGTAATTGGTGTATTTAAGGGGTTAAATGAATTTGGACAACTGAAATCAAACGAGTATGATGCAGGGCATCGCCGTCTGTATGGCTGCAGCGTGAGATCAGTGGCCTGAATTCATTTAAAAGTGTCCTTCTGCCCAGAACCTATTCGGGCCAGGCTGAACTAAACTGGATCTGATGCAGGGCATCACCCTCTGAATGTTGGCATTTCGAGATCACTGGCTCGAATTTATTTAACCCCTTAAAAACAGTTACTTATTCAATTCAGTGAAAAGTGTCCTTCTGCCCACCTTGATGCCAGTTCTTGTGCCCAGGACCTGTTCGGACCAGGCTGAACTCCACTGTATGTGATGCCGGGCATCACCCTCTGTATGTTGGCAGTGTGAGATCACTGGCCCAAATTCATTTAAAGGGGTATTCTCATCTTAGACAATGGGGGCATATCGCTAGGATATGCCCCCATTGTCTTATAGGTGCGGGTCCCACCGCTGGGACCCGCACCTATAGCTAGAACGGAGCGGGGAGCGCTGCGCCTGGAGGACCCCAGGTTTCCGGCCACCACCAGGCGCAGCTCCCCGCGCCGCTCATAGAAATGAATGGGAGCCGGGCCGTGCATGCGCGGTGCGCTCCCATTCATTTCTATGGAGCCGACGGAAGTAGCCGAGCCAGCGCTCGGCTATTTTCGGCGGCCCCATAGAAATGAATGGAGGGCGGCTGCGCATGCGCAGTGCGCCCTCATTCACTTCGGGGGCTCCGTTCTCGATATAGGTGCGGGTCCCAGCGGTGGGACCCGCACCTATAAGACAATGGGGGCATATCCTAGCGATATGCCCCCATTGTCGAAAATGAGAATAACCCTTTAATTCTTTAAATCACACTGTTTTGTGGCCACTTTTATGCCCATTTTGTGTACGCCATTTGTATTATAAAGCCGATTTCAACTGAGTGACTTTAAGGACAGCTCACTGCAACTTTTTCTATTAATTGGGATAAAGTCTCAAAATTCATAAAAATACAAATGATGTAAGAAACTGACAAATAAGAATGTACTGGCAAAAATGGGGAATAATTAATAGGTGGCGGCATTAATAGGACTGGATTTGTATAGTTATGTTTTAGGCAGAGGTACTGTTTTTCAAAACTTGGGTGGCATGCCAGTGTGAACAAGATCTGTATACTACTCCTATGCAAAGAACTGTAGGAATAGTTGGACTTCATGCCTCTGATGGTGAAGGTCCTCTCTAGGAAGGAGCTCCTGGATTCTGGAGGGATGGGGAAGTATTACAATTGGCCAGGGGTGGGTTTGGGAGCCTGTGGCATGTAGTGCTGCTGCAGCATGGCTACCCTGTGGCTAAGGCTGGCACTGCCAGTATAATACAGAGGCACTCTTCCCAGCCATGACGTCCTGTCCTGTGAGGCGGGCAGTCTGACCCAGGAAGTCCTTCCCTCTCCTCCACAATAACAATGTCTACGTTTGGACTTTGCTTGGCGTCCTTATTACAGGTTCAGTCATAGGAAGACATGGGGAGCGTGGGCTCCCTGATCATACCCCCTGCATCAGGGGCACACCCGGTGGGCTGCACCGACGTCCTGGTGGGAGCCGGCAAGGAGGTGATCGCACAGACACAGGAGCGGGTGTCACCTGGTAGACCTGCAGAAGTTACATCTCCCTTTTGTCCTCCTCACAGGGCTGCTTCTTCCGGCTCTTCTACCCCTGCTCGTCCCCTGCTGCTCAGAAGACGCACCCTCCGTGGTGCCCTCGCCCCGAGTACCTGACCGCGCTGATCGGTTTGGAGGGTTGGAAGAGCAGAGCTGCCCAGTGCGGAGTCTCCTTTATGCTTGGTATAACTAGCTTTATTATACCGTAGGGTGGGGGCTGGGAAAGTATTAGATTCATATTTATATGGCATTCTATACTTCTACCGTGCCAGCCTACTAGTGTGACGCTGCTGCCACATGTCCGGGGGGACCTGTCTCCTCAAAATACAAGGCTGAGCAGATTGGAAAAGATTCAGTAAAGCCTGTTATTTATATTAGTAATGAGTGAACCAGGGTCATTCATCTACATAACTCCTGATCCCTAGATTTGTACATCTTTAAAGGGATTCTGTCACCAGGATTTGGCCTATTAAGGTAATCCCACTATTGGATTCTGCTCAGTTTGGTGATTTCAAAAACGTTATTATTATTGTTCCTAGGGATGGATTTGATGGTAAAAAAACGTATTTTATATTATGCAAATTACTTACATAAGGGGCCCAAGGGGATGTGCCCAGCGCTGTTGGAGCCCGGCCACGCCGCTACAGTTGGAGCCCAGGACCGCCCACCTCATTATTATTCACTTCACTGCTTCCAGCAGACTCGCTCCATCACCTTCGTAATCTCCTGGCATCGGCCCCAGCGAAGTTACTGCGCATGCGTCGGCTCTGGTAACTCTCCCGCCACTCCGCTCTTCCTTTCCGGGTCGAGCGAAGTGCGCAGAAACTTCGCTGAGGCCGATGCCAGGAGACCGCACGGGCGCAGACCGCTTTAGGTACTGCGCTTGCGCGGGATTACGAAGGTGACGGAGTGAGTCTGCTGGAAGCAGTGAAGTGAATAATAATGAGGTGGGCGGTCCTGGGCTCCAACTGTAGCGGCGCGGCCAGGCCAACCACACTGAGCAGAATACAATAGTGGGATTACCTTAATAGGCCAAATCCTGGTGACAGAATCCCTTTAAGGCTACTTTCACACTAGCGTTTTATAATTCCGGTATTGAGTTCTGTCATAGGGGCTCAATGCCGGAATAAAACGCTTCAGTTTTGTCCCCATTCATTGTCAATGGGGACAAAACTGAACTGAAGACAACGGAATGCTCCTGAAAGCATTCCGTTCCGTCTTCAGACCGGAGAGCAAACCGCAGCATGCTGCGGTTTGCTCTCCGGTCCAGGCATCCGCACCAAGACGGTGTGGTGTGACACAATGGTGAACGGATCCGTCGTCCATTGACTTTCAATGGAGTTCATGACGGATCCGTCACCTGCACACATACATACATACACACATACAGACATACACATAAACATACACAGACATATACACATACATACTTACATGCTCCCGGCAGGTCTCCACAGTGCAGGAGGAACAGGACGGCGCACACAAAGGACGATTCCACCCGGCGCCCAGCAGAGGGCAATGTGAGGAATTGTCCTATGTGTGCGCCGTTCTGCTCCTTGTGCGCTGTGGAGACCTGCCGGGAGCATGTAAGTATGTATGTGTATTTGTATGTGTATATGTCTGTGTGTGTGTATGTACTGTGTGACGTGTGGGGCCGGAGCGTGGTTCCGGCCCCACACATGTCCCTGCGGCAGCACGGATCCGGTGGCACCCTTCACCTGCCGGATCCGTGCTGAGCTAGTGTGAAAGAGGCCTAAGGCCAGTTTCACACTGGCATTACTCATTCCGGAAGGGGATCAGCCTGCCGAATCCATACTACAGCATACATCCGTGTGCTGCTGGAAGTCTGCCCGGCCCCATTTACTATAATGGGGACCGGCTGCAGCACAGCAAATATACCGAGAGGCAGTGGGACAAAAAAACGCAGCGTGTAGTGGTATTTGTCCTGCCGCCTCTCAGCATATTTGCCGTGCTGCAGCTGGATCTATGATGTACACTAGTATGGATCCAGTAGGCTGATCCCCTGCCGGAATGAGTATCGCCAGTGTGAAAGTAGCCTTAATGTATTGCCTTCAGTGAGGCTCAGTGGTATCTGTCACCATAGAGTTTCACTGTAAAAAAAAAAAAAAAAGGATACTTTTTTTTAGTGGTGCATGCATTAATGTATTACATTACGAATTCCAACCTGGGTTCGTTATCAGGTTATCAGTATCAGGGTATGCGCCACAAACCCAGGTTTGGATTTTTTATTTAATATAGTAAAAAAGGTTTTCCAAGACTTACATAAGTCATCAGTATCTGATCCATGGGGGTCTGACACCTGGGATCTCCACCAACCACTGACGCTCCTGTGAGCGCCGTGGCCTCCTTCATGCTTACCAAGCACAGCGCTGTACATTGTATAGCGGCTGTGCTTGGTATCGCGCTCAGGCCACATGACCTATGAATATGTTGTCACACCGCCTAGGAAAAACTGAGAAGGCTGTGGCGCTACTGCAAGCACCTCTGCTTTTTCAAACAGCTGATCTGTGGGGGTTGCGGGTGTCTGACCCCCACGATCAGATATTGGTGACCAGAGGATACTTACAGTAACGGTACATGCACAAGACTGCGCCATCATGGAAGAGCCTCATAGGAGGCAACACATGGCAAGCCATGTACACAGCTGATTGTCAGGATTTTCTGTTGTGTAGATGAGTGAACCAATAATTTATATATATTTTTTTACCTCCTGTGAATACCTATCGGTACAGGAGGGGTTATCAGTCACTGATAACACCTTCTCCTGTACCGATAATTGTTAGAAAATGAATAAAATACAGGTTTTACAGAATCTTTTCCCATAAAACTATACAGCGATCTGCTCAGCTCCTCCTGCTCCATAACCTGCTGCATGTACTGCATTTTGTGTTGACAGGTTCTCTTTAAAGTGGTCCTGGAAAAAGAAATCTAAAAGTGGCCCCAAGTTGTTGGGGGGCAACACAAGTAGTCGGGGTCAATATCATAGCACAAAATGCTGTCCTATCAGCACCATATACCACAGTGCAGCACAATGTCCACTGCGTTCCAAAATTATTATGATATGTTTCTGATTTTCCTAAATGGTTGATACAAATTACAGTATAATTTTAAAGTCATCAACCGTTAGTATAAATTAAATATTATTGCACACACCTCCCTATGATAACAGTATTTTATTCATAAATCAAAATACTCAAAATGCACTTATTATGCACAACAGGGTTTCCAAAGTTTTATAGGTTATAAAGAACTGAAATGATCATTTGTTGAATTTGCAGCATTAAGAGATCACATTTACTGGGATCAACAGGCCACATTACATGTTAACATAGGACCCCTACTTTGACTCCAATTCTTGCATCCATTGAACTTGTGAGTTTTTGGAGAGTTTCTGCTTGAATTTCTTTTTAGGATGTCAGAATAGCCTCCCAGAACTGCCTCCCACCCTCATAGATGAGCATCTCTCCTTTTATGCCCATAGCAGCCAATTACTCAGAGGAATTCTTTGCGGCATGAGATGGTTAATCGTTATGCATGAAAATTAATTTGCTGTGGAAGGCGCCGTTCTTTTTATACTATGAAAGAAAGTGGTCAGTCAGAAACTCTATACTTTGCGAAGGTCATTTTCACACCTTCAGGGACCCTAAGGTGCTCTCTAATCAGCTCTCTTCCTATGATCCAGCCCAAAACATGAATTTGCTACTTCCTTGCCGACGTTGCAGCCTTGTTGGGGCATGGTGGCCATCCACTATTCCATCTGGACCACCCAAGGTTGCACGGCACTCATAAGTAAACAAGACTGTTTGAAAATTAGTCTTCATGTATGAAGCACTGGTTAGGGGTGGCCGAATAGTAAGTTTATGCACAACTGCAAGCCTCTGGTGGATTCTACACCTTGAGGTTTGTGGGACTCCAGAGGCACCAGCAGCTTACCTGTTTGCTGCTTTGTAATGGCATTTTAGCAGCTGCTCTCTAAATCTGATGAATTTGCCTGGCAAAAACCTTCCTCATTCTGCCTTTATTAGCACAAACCCGTCTGTGCTCTGAATTATCCACAAATCTCTTCACAGTACGATAATCACACTTAAAGAGGACCTTTCATGTGTTTGACCGACTGTAGATAAATACATTTATTGTTAGGGCAACCTCCACTGCTTCTGACACGGGGTTCAGTTTTTCAAAATATCGCTCCTGCGCCCCGCTCTGCCCCCCTGTTTTTCTCCCGCTCAGTATACTAATACTGAGCATCGGAACAGGGAGGAGGAGACGCCCGGGTTTCTCAATGGGCGTCTCCTCCTCCCTGTTCCGATGTTCAGTATTAGCATACTGAGCGGGAGAAATACAGGAGGGCAGAGCGGGGCGCAGGAGTGATATTTTGAAAAACCGAACCCCGTGTCAGAAGCAGCGGGGGTTGCCCTAACAATAAATGTATTTATCTACAGTCGGTCAAACACATGAAAGGTCCTCTTTAAGTTTTCGTGAAATACCTAATGCTTTCAGACCTTGTCAAAGACATTGCACTATAGCGATACGCCCCCATTGTCTGATAGGTGCGAGTCCCAAAGCTGGGACAAGAATGGAGCGGGGAGAGTTGTGGCTGGAGGACCCCAGGTTTCCCGGGGTCTGGCCACCACCAGCCACAGCTCCCCGCTGCTCCCATAGAAGTAAATGGGAGTGCACCACGCATGCGCAGCCACGACTCCCATTCATTTCTATGGGGCCCCATAGAAATGAATGGAGGGCGGCTGCACATGTGCAGTGCGCCCTCCTCAACTTTCCCTGCTCCGTTCTCCATGTAGGTGCAGGTCCCTCCTTCAATGCGATATGCCCCCATAATTACATAGTTACATAGTTAATACGGTTAAAAAAATAAATTTGTCCATCCAGTTCAACAAAGGAATCGGTGGGGACGTGAATTCCAGAAGGAAGTGAGACTCAGATTTCTACACATTTTCATAAGAATTAATGTAATTTACTTTTAAGAATTCATCTAAACCCTTTTTAAAACTGTCCACTGGTCCTGCTGTGACCAGATCCTGAGGAAGTCTATTCCACAGATTCACAGTTCTCATAGTAATGAAGTTTTGACGCTTCTGGAGACTGAACTTTTTCTTCTCCAGTCGGAGGCAGTGCCCCCTTGTCTTTTGAGGGTATTTTACATCGAACAGCTTTTAACCATATTAATGTGTGGCCCATTTATATATTTGTATAGGTTATTCATGTCTCCCCTTAGACGTCTCTTCTCAAGATTAAATAAATGTAATTCTTTTAATCTTTCTTCATAACTAAGACCCTCCATGCCCCTTATCAGTTTAGTCACTCTCCTCTGTACCTTTTCCAGCTGCAGTGCGTTCAATGGACTGGTGCACCCGAACTCAACTGCATATTCCAGATGAGGACGCACCAACGCTTTGTAAAGTAGTAGTATTACATCCCTGTCCCGTGAGTCCATGCCTCGTTTAATGCATGACAATATCCTGGTAGCCTTAGAAGCAGCTAATTGACATTGTATGCTGTTATTTAATCTACGATATACCAGGACACCCAAATTCTTCTCTATAAGTGACTCTCCCAGTGTTACATCCCCTAGGACATATGAAGCAGAGATTATTACTACCAAGATGCATAACTTTATATTTATCCACATTGAATCTCATTTGCCAAGTTGATGCCCAATCACTCGGTGTTCAAGTCCGCTTGTAGTTTATGGACATCTTCCATAGACTATACAGTAGTACATAGCTTAGTGTCATCTGCAAAAATAGAAATGGTGCTATTAATCCCGTCCTCGATATAATTAAAGGCTATGTACACCTTTGGAGTCATTTTTTTTTTATGATTGCATTTAACTTATTTTTGGCTAAAAATCATATTTTCAATATGGAGCTGTTCAGTCACAAAGGGTTAACAGCTGTCTGTGACTGGTACTTTTACTTTAACTTTGTGCGGTCATCTGATAAACCTTATTTCTAAACTACTAAGGCCTCTTTCACACGGGCGAGTTTTCCGCGCGGGTGCAATGCGTGATGCGAACGCATTGCACCCGCACTGAATCCTGACTCATTCATTTCAATGGGGCTTTTCACATGGGCAATTTTTTTCACGCCTGAGTTCGCCGTTGCGTGCAAATCGCAGCATGTTCTATATTCTGCGTTTTCCACGCAGCCCTGGCCCCATTGAAGTGAATGGGGCTGCGTGAAAATTGCATTGCATCCGCACACAAGTGCGGGTGCAATGCATTTTTAACGCATGGTTGCTTAGAGATGTTTGTAAACATTCAGTTTTTTATCACGCGCGTGCGAAATGCATCCATACGCATCGCACCCGCGCGGAAAAAACTGAACGAACATACACAATTGCAGTCAAAACTGACTCTGATTGCGTGCGGATTGGTGCGAGTTTTCTGCAACGCACCCTGAGCGCATCCGGACTGAGTCCGGATCGCTCGTGTGAAAGAGGCCTAAGAGGTCATAAACACTTATTTAAGCCTCATTCTTATCAGTAAGATAAGGGTTGAGCTTTAATGAGTGTTTATGAGGTCTTAGAGCACAGATAAGAAGTCCGTCTTCTGGTCAGATGACTGAATTGAAAAGAATCCACAGGCATCTAGGAGAGCATGTCAGCCCTGTACACAAAAAAAGATTCCATATGGTTAATAAAGACCAATTGAAAAAATGATTTTTAGCTCAAAATAAGTATGATGCAATAATAAAAAAAATTGCTCTCAAAGGTGTACATAGCCTTTAATAAATAAATTAAATAACAGAGGACCCAGCACTGAACCTTGGGGTACACCACTTATAGCCCGGGACCATTCTGAATAGGAATCATTGACTACAACTTTCTGGACACGGTCCTTCAGCCAGTTTTCAATCCAATTACAGACTATACTTTCCAAGCCTATAGACCTTACTTTACCTATTAAACATCTATCAGGGACAGTATCAAAAGCCTTTGCAAAATCCAGACACACTACATCCACAGACGCCCCTCTGTCCAGGCTGCTACTCACCTCCTCATAAAAACAAATCAGGTTAGTCTGATAACTTCTGTCCTTGGTGAACCGATGTTGGTTATCACTTATAATATTATTTACAGTCACATACTTCTGTATATAGTCCCTCAAGAGTCCTTTAAACATTTTTCCCACAACAGAAGTTAAACTAACTGATCTATAATTACCTGTGGAGGACCTAGATCCTTTGAATATAGTCACCACATTTGCCTTGCACCAATCACTTGGCACTGTACCAGTACCTAGAGAATCTTTAACAATTATAAACAGGGGCAAAGCAATGACTGAACTGAGCTCTTTAAGAACTCTTGGGTATAATCCATCTGGACCCGGAGCCTTGTTCACATTTACCTTATTTAACTTATCTTGGACCATATCTACAGTTAGCCAATTGAGTATATTACTGGAGGTACTATCAGCTCCTTTCTCTTCTTTTGTGTATACAGAGCTAAAAAACCCATTTAGTAACTGCCTATACCTTATCTTCTGTGACTAACCCCCCTTTACCATAAGGCTACTTTCACACTTGCGTTGTGGTTTTCCAGTATTGAGATCAGGCAGAGGATCTCAATACCGGAAAAAAACTGATCAGTTTTGTTCCCATGCATTCTGAATGGAAAGAGATCCGTTCAGGATGCATCAGGATGTCTTCAGTTCAGGCAGCTTTCAGTTTTGTGACCGGACACAAAACCGCAGCAAGCTGTAATTTTGTGTCCGGTCATAAAAACTGAAAGAAACTGATCAGGTACTGAAACCAATGTAAGGCTACTTTCACACTAGCGTTTTAAAATTCCGGTATTGAGTTCCGTCATAGGGGCTCCATACCGGAATAAAACGCTTCAGTTTTGTCCCCATTCATTGTCAATGTGGACAAAACTGAACTGAAGACAACGGAATGCTCCTGAAAGCATTCCGTTCCGTCTTCAGACCGGAGAACAAACCGCAGCATGCTGCGGTTTGCTCTCCGGTCCAGGCATCCGCACCAAGACGGATCCGGAATGACCCCCAATGCAAGTCAATGGGGACGGATCCGTTTGGTGTGGACACACCAGTAATCCGGATCTGTCCTCCATTGATTTCCAATGGGGGGTCATTCCGGATCCGGCTACATACACACAGACATACATACATACAAACAAACATACAGACATACATACATACTCACATACTCCCGGGACGCCGGCAGCAGGTCTTCACGCGCCTCCTGCGCGCAGCGATGACGTTTCCCCACTGCGCCCAGCAGAGGGCGCTGTGGGGAATCGTCATCACTGCGCGCAGGAGGCGCGTGAAGACGTTCTGCCGGCGTCCCGGGAGTATGTGAGTATGTATGTATGTCTGTATGTTTGTTTGTATGTATGTCTGTGTCTTGTTTCAATGTGTGTCATGTGTGGGGCCGGAGCGCTGCTCCGGTTCCACACATGTATAGCGTTAGCACGGATCCGTTGGCACCCTTTAGGTGCCGGATCCGTGCTAACGCTAGTGTGAAAGTAGCCTTAAAAAACGGATCCGTCACCCATTGACTTTTAATGTATTTAGTGCCTGATCAGTTTTCTTCAGTTTTGATTTCACACAACTGCATCCTAACTGAACTGATGCATCCTGATGTGCAAAATCAAAACGGATCAGTTTAATTCAGGTATAGAGATCCTCTGCCGGATCTCAATACCTGAATTAACAACGCAAGTGTGAAAGTAGCCTTATTTAGGAGACCTTCCTGCTCAGACCTTGTTTTTTTTTTTAGCATTTATTTAGCATTTATATTTTAGGATTTGTTTTGCTCTCTTTTGCCACCTGCTGTTCGTTTTGTATTTTTGCAGATTTTGTCTCCTTTTTACAGATTTTATTAAGCCCTCTGTAAACTTCAAAGGCTACAGCTGACCCCTCAGATTTGTGTTTATAAAATGCCCTTTTTTGTCATTTATTGCAGCATAACAAAATGTAAAAAAGTGAAAGGGTCTGAAGACTTTCCAAATGCATTGTAAATGCTGCATGTACATACATAAATACACCATATACACACTACACACATACACCATATATATGTTATAGGCAATGTATGAAATGCAGGCGTTATACAGAATGCCTAAAGTATTTAGGCAAAGTATGAAATGCCTGTGTTATTTCAGTCTTTTATATTCTTTGCCTAGGCATTGTATATAATACCTAGGCAACATATAGAATGATTAGTACTCTCTAGGTAAAGTATAAAATGTTAACAAGTATTAAATGTTAAGAAGCCTTTATTGATGTGCAAAATGCAAAAAAAAACAATGTGCAAAATAAACTACCCTTGTTATAAAATAACGAAAGTACAGAACTTTCTGACACGAAAAAGAAGAGAGAGAGAGACCAATATTGTCCTTGCTTGTGTTATGGCGCTGTTGCTGTGTCACCGTCAATAGGTCATCAGTATCTGATCGTGGGGGACCCCTGCCGATCTGCTGTTTTGAGAAGGCAGCAGCACTCCTGAAAGCGCTGCAGCCTTTTAAGCACTCACCAAACACAGCGTCGTACATTGTACAGCGGCTGTGCTTGGTATCGTGCTCAGCGCTATTCACTTGAATGGGACTGAGCTGCTCCTAGACCACATGACAAATGTCAACTCTGGCCTAGGAAAAGCAGAGAGAAGGCCACTGTGCTTACAGGAGCGCTATTGCCTTCTCAGGGAGTCAAAACCCACCGATCACATACTGATGACTAGGTCATCAGTAAGAAAATCTCAGACTTTGCTTGAATTACATACATTGCCTGTAACAAACACTATACACATACATAAATACACCATATATACACTGCACACACAAATCCTATATATTACGCACATAAATACAGAAAATTGCCCCCACTGGATTTCTTTAATTAGAACCAGGTCCCTCAAGCAGCATTCATTTGGCACATACAGATACCTGAAGCTTTCTCAGTTAACAAGGTAGTCTGGCATTTGGACAATAATCTTGAAAGATGACTGCAGGGTTATTATACACAAAGCAATAATACAATATTAATATTACATTCTAGACATGTATAATTACCTTTTTGTCATACCTTGCTTCCTTTTGCTACTTCTTGGTGCAGCAGGAGTGGACGGAGCATCAATAGCAGCCCATGTGAGTACCAGACTGCGGTTCCTGTCCTACATGGCTGGCACTACTCCTGGCCTTTCTTCCCCTCCCCCCCCA
The DNA here is from genome assembly GCA_900303285.1 of Rhinella marina. Classification (NCBI taxonomy): domain Eukaryota; kingdom Metazoa; phylum Chordata; class Amphibia; order Anura; family Bufonidae; genus Rhinella; species Rhinella marina. Next base: position 206,505 of record ONZH01030875.1, on the reverse strand, counting down.
GGAACCACCCGCATGTGCATTTCATATTGTGCTCCCTCACCGCAGATTATTTGGGAATAACATTTGTAACAACTCTGGGTCACTTATCTCTCCAGGATCGCGGTCTTCTCAGCGTAGACGGTTCGCACACCTCAAGAAGGTGCAGACAGTGTACTTACAAAATACAAAGTCCTAGGTTGTCTGACCACTAGCTACACAGTACTTTTCTATCTCTATCGGGATCTGGTTCTACCACCCAACTCCCCAAAACACAACTCAGTGCCTACCCCACACAGGGTTAGAAGGTCCTCGATCCCACAGTCTTAGCATAGGTGCTTCTTCCCCAGACTGGGAGCGCTGATTTACAGTATTTTTTATTTAAATTCCATCCAGTTTTCAAGATCTCTGGTAGCCATCATTCAGTAGGAGCCTGCATTGTTAACCACACACAGGTACACAGCTCTGATAACTGTACTGTACAGTCATACACCTGCGTGCCCATCACATGACCAGGACAGATTTTACTGGACTGTTAGTAAACGATTATGGTTCCCACTGAATGACAGCAAGCAGTTATCTGTAAAGCCATGTAGAACTGATACAGAAAATTTCCATATTATCCGGACTATGACACTCCCCAGGTTTAGAGAACAGAAAATTATAAATAATATAATTATTTTGGATATCCAGCGCAAATGGCTGCCTCATACAAAAACGTTAAATGCAGCTGTTTTTGTCCGTCCGAAACCTGCCATTTATACCGGAAATGGACTGATCACCACTGGGCCTCCTTGCAGTCAATAGAGATCCGACAGGCTGCTCTGTGCCAGAACAGCCTGACAGATATCCTAATGGAGATGTGAACGAGGCTATGATGAAGTAGAGGATCCCTTCATCAGGCATTACACAACACTTATAAAAATGTGTGTGTGATAAGGTAATAAAACATTTCATGGGTGGATAGTATAATTAATACAAATGAAAAAAATTTAAAGCAAGACTGTAAAAGTAAAAAATGAGTATGAAAAGCCGCCCAGTGTATGCCCTGTAAAAGCCTAAAGTATGAGGAAAAACTCTCAGAGGAGGATCACATTAGAAGATATCCCCCAGTATTTTAATGAGGAAATGTGTAAGGTGTTTGATGTGATGCTCAGATTAACAGAGGGAACTGTAAACTTGTAGATCAAGGAGGGAGTGGGTACTGAACTACATAGGAGACATGCGCTAATTTTTTTATTTATTTTATTTTATGCACTTTTATAGCGCTACTATATTTTGCAGAACTTTAGACATTAGCATCAAGCTGTCTCCAATGGGGCTCAAAATCTATGTTCCCTATCAGTGTGTTGTAGTCATGTGGACCATTATATCACAATTGGGTATGAAATGTAGATTTTTTTTTGCTAAAAAGTCTGGAAAATACAGTATATAACTTTACATTGGACAATAAATGAGTGTAATTTGCTGAAACTACAGTGTCTCTTAAAAAGATATCAGCATGTCTACAAACATGGCTGAGCTTCATCGTAGCGGTATGGAAGAGAAAAGTAAACTGGCTAGCACCTATGGACAAAAGGAAATGTGCAAAGCATCTATAGACAAAAGGCAGTGTTATTTGTGCCATACAGTGCACCAATCAATGGCCATATAGTCTTGTCTGATATGGATATAAAAGGGCAGAGGAGGAACCAGCCACCCAAGCATTATACTACTGTTTAACTCTACATTTGCAGCTGATAATGGAGATGCAATCATTTACAGTCATTGACAAAAATAATACATCCAGATAGAAATGTCAGATTGCAGACATTGCCAACTGAGGGTGTAAAAATGCTCCCCCCGCTGTTCTACAAGGCCCCATTCACACGACCGTATGTATTCCGTGATCCGTATAAAAACGGAACGGAAGACATACGGAAAGTCTTCCATAGTGTTCCGCATTTTTGCGAACCCATTGACTTTAATGGGGCTACGGACGTGATTTTGCGGCCAAGTATAGGACATGTTTCATTTTTTTTGCAGGAGAACTTCCGTAATATACGGATGCGGAATGCGCACGGTGTGCATTCCGCATTTTTTTCCCCAATGGAAAAATGAATGGGTCCGTATGGTTCCGCATCTTATCCGCAAAAATGCGTATAAGATGCGGAAATGTACATACGGTCGTGTGAATGGGGCCTAAGAATGCTATCGGGGCAACTTTTGTGAACTGTACCTCTTGGTGAAAGCTCTTGCCTCCACGATTGACATTCTGCTCAGTTGATAGACATTGAGAGGAGGCACATGCTTGGACTGTGACAAACAGAAAGGTTATTTCAATGAGTCACCAGCGATCTAGGCCGTTCTCACCCAGCTGATAGAAGGTTTGGGAACAGTGGTTGCGTGAGAGCAATGTGATGAACAGGCTCTGGATGGCCCAGAATCACCACCAGTAGAGAGAATAGTTTGATCCACCAGCAAGCACAAGCAGCCCCAAATGTTTTCTTGTCCACCCTATAGACACAGGAGGCAACTTCATTTCACACCCCTGTCTCTGCCCACATTATTTGCAGGCACATAAGGTAATTTGGTGTCACAGTGCCCATTGCATATCCAGCCATTAACAGCCAGCCACCGTTGCCTTTGTTTGCAGTGGGAAATTTAGACTGCTACTGACTAGAATTGTATTGTCTTTAATGATGAATTCAGGTATTATTTGAGATCTGATGACAGTCGGGTTTGAGTATGGAGGCCTCATGGTGAGTGCTTTAATCCTACCTTTGCTGTGGAGCGACACACTGCCCCAAATGCTGGTGTGATGATCTGGGTTGTAATCGCATACAACAGTCAGTCACCCCTAGTAATGATATGAAGGACATACATAGACAGCTCAGTGACATGAGCAGGACATCCTGTGGCCACGCGTTGTCTCTCATGGCAGGGCTTCCAACTGGCATTTTTCAGTAGAATAATGCTCGCCCACACAAAACAAAGGCTTCTCCATCAGATTGCAACACTTCCTTCTTCTTTGGCCTGCCCAGTCACCAAATTTATCACCAATCAAACATTTTTAGGACCAGCTGGGACACCAGTTTCAACACCCTACAAGTGTGCAGGATCTACAGGCCCAGCTGTAATATCTATGGACAAATGTGCCGCAGGGTACCATATAGAACCTGTATGCTTCCATGAGCAACCATATTTCATCTTGTATCCAGGCTAGAGGTGGCCCAACAGGAACTAGAGCCTCCTTTCAATTGTACTGTTTTCCTCAATGAACGTGTCCTTTCACTCTAATATTGTAATCACTTACACATTGTATATCCATTACATTCACACATAAAATTTCATTCAGTTCCAACAACTCCTTCTTGGTGCAATATTTTTGTTGTCGTTGAGTGTCTATGGGTTGTCTGACTTATATTACTGAATACAGAAGTAAAGGTGCAGCAGGTCTGGGCCTTCATTTACAGTTCTCTTTATAATGAAATATAATATCAACCATTGACTATTTTTATTAACAGGTAACACACAAATTCCAGTAACATGGAATGGAAAGTTCTTGCCAGGTACAGACAGGAAACCGCTTGTCATCTTCTCTCATGGACTGATGACTTTTAGGTGAGAAATTAACAAAAACGAAATACCGTATTTTCCATAAGATGCATCCCAGGTTTAGACAACAGAAAAGTTGCCGGTTGCAAATGCCAATTTTTAAACATGTCAAGATTTGAATTGCCCATTTCTCGTTCATCGGGTAATCGGTGGCAGTATTACCCTGTTAGATGATCGCCAAGGAGCGTTACTACAAACAGCAGAAAATCTGCCCATCTAGTACAAGTTTTAGCACAGCTGCTCTGCAAGGGGGATATGTACACTGCCATATAAACTCTATGAGTGGTTAAAGAGGACCTGTTACCACAAAATGCAATGCAATCTGAAAGCACCATGTTATAGAACAGGAGAAGCTGATCAGATTGAGATATATATATATATATACTCTTTAAGTAGTGCTCAAGTATTATGTATATAAAGTATGAGAGCTACAAACAGGGAGGCTCACCACAGCCTATTCCTGACTACAGCTACGAGCACACAGCCTGCTGTATACCCACTAGCTGTATAAAAACATGTAATAATAATCCACATTAGAAATAGAAAACAACATTAAAACAATAAGTATACAATAAAAGCAGCCATGGTCTCTTCACAATGCCGGATTGCGGAGCTCACCCGGGTACCAGCTAATTCTTATAATTATGTAGGCGTTTCGGTAGAAATATAACAGTTAGTTCCTCCTTTTGTTCACTGCAGTGTATGAAGCTTTCACTGCCTTATTTTGTAAAACATTTTTTACGGATTAATTGGAAAACCATAATGGATGATAATTATTATAAGTGATACATGTCTATAGCTCAATATACTGATAAGAACTCACTACCAGCATTTACTGTGAGCCGTAAAATGATGATAATTGCCACCAAAATATTCTAGTAAAGTACCACCAGCCTAAAAAAAAACACGGATGCTTCTATTTTTTTCATGGAAAAAGTCATCCATTTTTCCAGAAACCCCAGAAATTCCTGGACGGTTGTCACCCCTTGCTGATATATGTCTTGCAGTGTTGTTGATGATATATGATAGCGATTAAATGGAGGATCATTTGTATTTCAGTTCGTACTTGTAACATGTCTCACCCCTCCTCGTCAGTCTGCTTGCCGCGCTGCGCTCTGCGGTTCATCAGCAGGTCTGGTTTTACACTGCTGTTTTTCATGCGTCTATCAGTCTGAATGGCGCTCTCATTTTGTCTCATAGTGTACTGTTTGACCTAGGGCTGGGCGATTAGTCATGATTAATCATGATTAAGTGAACATGTAACCTCGATTTCGATTATAGAGGTGGTGTCTATAGAGGGGTGTCGCTTCGGGCATGTATATACTTCCCTGTATTGTTGTATACCCATATACTCCTGTTACAGGAGTACACCTGTATACAGCAGACAGCCCAGCCCCCTGATGATGTCACGAAACTGAACCAAATTAACCGACACAGACAAAGTGTCGTCGGTTAACCCCTTCCCGACCAGCGACGTACATGTACGACGCTGGTGCGGCGTGGGGACATGACGCCCGCTCGCGGGTGTGCGGCGGGCGTCATGGCCGGCAAGTCTCTGCTGTTTCTAACAGCAGAGACTTGCCGCTACTTACCGCCATCGGCGGCGTCTTCTAGGGCCTTCTGATGCCGTGATCACGGCATCAGAATGCGTCTGAATCCGGAAGCGTACGAGTGGCCAATCGGGGTGTCTGTACACCATATGAAAACTGTAATCCTGGCTGGTGAGGATTACAGTTTTCAAACTGCAATTCTGATTCTGGCCACTAGATGGCAGGCCAGGATAAGAAATGAGCAATTTTGGGATTTAACTCCATCTAGTAAATCCCTGATTGCTCATAAAGAAAAAAAAACACAATATATCAGCTCATATTTGAGCTTTAAAATAGTCAGCAAAAAATTTAAAAAATGTTAAAAAAATATAAAAAATAAAAAATATATAAAAGTTCAAATCACCCCCCTTTCCGTATAATGAAAAAATAAATACCTAAATAACAATAAATATAGACATCATGGGTATCACCGTGACCAAAAAACGCCTGTACTTTTAAAATATAAAAAAAAAATTCCAATACGGCGGAAAAAAGCGTCCAAATGGCGATTCGCCATTTTTCGTGGGTTTTTTTTCTAAAAAAAATTAAATAAAAAGTGATCAAAAAGTCATACACACCCCAGAATGGTATCAATAAAAACTTCAGATCGCCCCGCAAAAAATGAGCCCCCATACAGCTCCGTACACGTAAATACCAAAAAGTTATAGGGGTCAAGATATGACAAGGAAAAAAACAAAACAAAAGGCCAACTTTATAATTATTTTATCACCATCTAAACGCAGGAAAAACTATACATATTAGGTATCGCCGGATTCGTACTGACCAGTAGAATGAAAGTAACTGGTCAGTTTTAATGAACATCGAACGCTGTAAATAAGAAACCTGTAGAACTGTAGCGGAATAGTGTTTTTTTTTGCAATTTCACCCGATTTGGAATTTTTTTCCCGCTTCCCACTACACCATATGCAATATTAAATGGTGGCGTTGGAAAGTACAACTTGTCCCGCAAAAAACAAGCCCTCATACAGCTATGTGAACAGAAAAATAAAACAGTTATGGCTGTTTGAAGGCAGGGAGCGCAAAACGAAAATGCATAACCGAAAAAACCTCCGGGGGTGAAGGGGTTAATCAGGCTGGTCGGTTTGTTTGTTTTTTATTTTTTATTATTGGCTCAGCCCTAGTTCAACCAGCCGGGGCAATCATGTAATTACGCAGAGATTGAACGTAGGTTCCCACCTTTCACCAGAACCAGTTGTTTTTGACTTATAATGTGGATTATTATTATTAACCCGTTCAGGACCTCCGCCATACATGTCCAGTCCCTAAACATGGCGCCGCTTGCACGTTCAGCGGGTGCCATAGCCGCGGGGTTTCTGCTATTTTAAATAGCTGAGACCCGCAGCACATATATGCGATCAGCACGTCTGCTCCGATAACAGCATTCCGCGAATGCGATCGGGGAACCTGTTACATTGCCGAAATAGCACAAAGCCTCAAGCAGGCTTCGGAGTCTATTTCAGGAATATACCAATACAGGCCACTAGGTGGCAGCATTGTATTGTTATTTTGCAAATTAAGTGTTCAACGTTGGCTGTATAGCTATCAAAGAACACAATGGGTAATCTAATGATTGCCAGTTATTGTCACCCAAGGAGACTTAAAAAAAAAAAAAAATTTAGGTTTTTACAAATCTAAAAAAATAAAAAATATAAAAGTTCAAATCACCCCCTTTTCATTATAATATAAATAAAATACTTAACAAATAAACATCATGGGCATCGGGAAAATGCCCATGCAATTAAAATATAACAATATTAATGGCATACGGCAAATGGCGTAATGGGAAAAAAATCAAAACACCCAATTCGCCATTTTTTGTCACTTCAACCCCTTCAATAATTTTTTTATAAAAAGTGATCAAAAAGTCGCACACACATTTCAAATTGGTATCACCGAAATGTACAGATCGTGCCACAAAAAATGAGCCCTCACACAGCCCCGTACACATAACTATGTATAAGTTTTAGGGGTCAGAATATGGTGATAAAATTATTTTTTTTTCTGAAAGGTTTTAATTTTTTTCAGTATCAAAACGCAAGAAAAATTATACAAGTATGGTTTCGTTGTAACCACACTGACCTGGAGAATGAAGACAACAATCAATTTTACCTCATACAAAAATAAAATAAAAACCATTGTCAGAATTGCATTTTTTTCCCAATTTTACCCCCACTAGATGGTATGCAACCGTAAATCGTGCCATTAAAAAGTACAACTTGTCCCATAAAAATTAAGCCCTCATAAGGCTATGTGAATGGAAAAATAAAAAGGACTATTGGAAGGCAGGGAGTGAAAAACGAAAACGCAAAAATGGAAAATCTCAGGGTCCTCTAAAGGTTAAATGTTTTATACTGACTGCCAACCATTTGTTTTTAATATCATTTATATAAAACCAGAAAACCTCTTCCACACCATCATAGTACAGCATGGGGGAGCAAGTGGTTCTTAACCATGCTGTACTACTACAACTAACACTTTACTGCACTGGCTGGGATTAAAGTTAACTATGACGGGGAAATATCCCCTTACCCTATGATTGCTGGAGTCCAAATTAGAGGTAATCTGTTCCACAGTCTTGAGGGTATTGGGATCGTGGGATTGAGGTCCCATCAGTTGGACCCCCACTGATCTATCATTTTTCATCTATTCAATAGATAGGTTATAAATGTTTCAGGCAGGAATTCCTCTTTAAAATGGTTTTCTCTGGTTTTAATACGGATTATCTATCCTCTTGATAGGTCACCAGTATCTGATTGTGGGGGTCTGACACCGTGGACCCCTGCCGTACATTGTATAGTGGCTGTGCTTGGTATCACGCTCAGCCTTGTTCACTTCAATGAGGCTGAGCTGCGTCTGGGCCATGTGACCAATGAATGTGTCTCCACTCAGCCTACAGTTCACAGCTATTTCCAGTAGTCTCATAAATGGAGTAACAGTGGAAAGCTGCTGCTCCATTTAGATGGGGGAACAGGACTCAGTGGGCAGACTGCCTGTGATCACATAGTCAACCCCTATCCTTAAAGGGATCATCCTATGCAAAATGTAAAAAAACATCACACAGTCACTTTCTAACATACTTAGAACCAGCCCTGTACCTCACATGGATTCAGAGATCTCCCCATTCTTTTCTCCAATTGCTCTGCTAGATTTATTTAAAGTTGGCAGCTCAGGGGGCGTGTCCTTTTTCCATGGTTGTATCCGCTCTGCTGCAGCTGGTAGGAGTTTAAGGATGGAACTGAGCATGTGCTTCTATCTCAGTGAGCAGGACAAAGAATATTGAAAAATAGCAAACAGAAGGTGGCGCTATACAGATAGCTTTCAGTGTATAACTCGGTGGCTATACTTTGCGGATCCGCAAAAAAAAAAACGGATGACGTTCCGTGTGGCATCCGTGTTTCCGGACAAGAATAGGACATGTTCTATCTTATTTGCGGAAAGGAAATACGGATATACGGAAACGGAATGCACACGAAGTACCTTCCGTTTTTTTGCAGACCCATTGAAATGAATGGTTTCGCATACAGTCCGCAAAAAAAACGGAGCGGACACGGAAACAAAATACGGTCGTGTGAATGAAGCCTTATGCATAGCCATAGATTGGCTTGCTAAAGCCTGTATTACAATATACACCGTTCATAGTAAAGCTCGTTAGTGATAGTCTGCCGATTTAAAAATCATTGTTTGCAGGCAGCAGATTGCAGTGTCTGATCACAATCTGCTGCCGGGAAACAATGATTGACTATAGAGAAGACCCTTCATACTTCCCTGTTTACTGACGTTTCTTGGAACCATGAGGAGATATTTGAACTGCACAGGCAGAACGTACTTTTGATGAGCACTTGGCATGTGTGGCAGAGGATGCACCTTCTTAGGCTACTTTCACACTAGCGTTTTTGCTGGATCCAGCAGGGTTCAGCAAAAACGCTTCTGTTACTGATAATACAACCGTCTGCATCTGTTATGAACGGATCCGGTTGTATTATCTTTAACATAACCAAGACGGATCCCTCATGAACTCCATTGAAAGTCAATGGGGACGGATCCGTTCTCTATTGTGTCAGATTGTGTCAGAGAAAACAGATCCGTCCCCATTGACTTGCATTGTGGGTCATGATGGATCCGTCTTGCTCCGCATCCACGGACAGAAAGCAAATATCAGCATGCCACGGTTTGCTCTCTGGTATGAGAATGGAACAGAATACATTTTGGAGCACTCCGTTCAGTTCAGATACGTTTATCCCCATTGACAATGAATGGGGACCACACGGAAGTGTTTTTCCCGGTATTGAGACCCTATTACGAATATCAATACTGGAAAATGTAAACGCTAGTGTGAAAGTCGCCTTAAGTGTGTATTGGACAACCCGATTTAACAGGCAATTGTTGAGAAGGAAGCATCCCTTCCCAGCAATTGCCTGCTCAGTAGCGGAGGAGACCACTGCTATTACATGCAGTGATTTCCTCCTCAATAGCGATCATTATACCATTGCTCTTCCCTATACTAAATCGTAGTTTGCCAGCAGCAGATCGTGATTAGACCACTATCTGCCGTCTGAAAACTATGACTTTTTAACCTGTCAAAAGATTTGGATTGCCTGATGAACGAGCTACCTTCTGGGGTCACACCTTACAAAACTATAAATTTCTTCACATCCCACTAGAGTAGAATATGCCAACCCTCAATAAGCTTCCAATAAATACAGCCAATATCGCTACCCTGACTACCTAATTCCGATCATTCAACGTTTTTGGCGTAAAAACTCAACTTTCGCTGCTACACAGCTTGGCTTCCCTTGCACCCCAGGTAGCAGGAAACTCCTTCACAGATATCTGCAGCAGGGGTCAAAGCTATCTTATGCCCCTTTCACACGAGCGGGAGACTCGCATGTCTCCCGCAACGCATCTACAGGGCTGGACTCGGCACTGACAGGGATCGCATAGCATTATATGCGATCCCAGTCAGTGCCGGAGTCCATCCCTGTAGATGCGTTTGCGGGAGACATGCGAGTCTCCCACTCGTATGAAAGGGGCATTACATTTGTGGAAACAACCAGATCTGCCTCCTTTCAAACTATTTTTAGAGAAATTTTCCTTCATCATGAAGATGGATTGGGTGAAGGTGGCCTTCAAAAATGAAAAATACACTGAGAGATTTTTTTTGAGGCCTGGAAAGGTTTTATTGCTATTCTTCCCCTATGTAAACAATCTAATCTCAGAGAATGCCTTCAATCGCAGAGGAGAGCGTCACAGCCAGGGAAAAGATGAGCTTTTTTTCTCCCTGGCTGTGACGCTCTCCGCTGCGATTGGACCGCGCTACAGCCAGGGAGAAGGAGACACCCATTGAGAAACAGGGCAGTCTCTTCCTCCCTGTACTGATGTTATACATTAGCATAACAGGTGGGAGAATTCAACAGGGGCACAGCGGGCGAACAGAGTGGCTCCCAGAAAAATAGTAAGTGATATTACTTGCTTGCCCTATGCCCTACACATTTCATAATGTCTGGACCTGAAAGATCATCCTTGAGTTTGCATGCGAGGACCTAACCGCAGTGAAGACAGCTGGGGACCCACAGAGCTAAAAACTGAGCAGTGGGGAGCAGGTAAGTATGCTGCCCTTCACAGGACCAGCAACAAGGGGAAAAAATATTTAAATATTTGAATACCCCTTTAAGCATTCTTTTGTATATTAGGTTTTATATGACCTCCTAACGAATAGGTATTTTGCAGGATGTACCATATGCTTGTTCTTTATTTCTCTCCCAGTAGTAATGTCTGAAATATAGGCATATAGGATTGACATACACAACTATGTATGCTTTTTTTTTATTTTTCCTACTTCAGAGCATTATACTCCTCTTTGTGTATGGAACTGGCATCCAATGGTTTTCTGGTTGCCTCCGTTGAACACAGGTGAGTAGAAAGTTAAGAATATATATATAGTTATCAAAACTAGCGCTAAGGAAAAGAGGAGAGTTACCAATAGCGACCAGTCAGCTTTCAGCTCTTGTATTTCATGGGTACAAATGCATCAAGCACCATGATTGCACAAGCTTTGATAAATGTCATCCAAATTGCAATCACAATACTGAAGAACATCTGAGCAGAAACAGAAAAAAGGTTAAGTAGACTGTGGCTGCTGGCATTAAAAGGTCACTGAATGTAATGATACTTTTCACATGGCAAAAATACTTAACAGGGGGATGCCTTAGCTGCTCATATCTTGGAATTGGAAGCAGCTAAAGATATGGGCCTGGTCTTAAAGCTAGCATTCAAACAAGTCTAGAATCATAGCATTATCTCCAACACATCAGGAGACCCATATCTCTAGCTGCCATCAATCCCCAGATATGAGCAGCTAAAGCAGCCCTCCCCCCTTCAGTCTGAAGGAGGTAGAGATCAGTTGGGGGATGACAGCCCGCAGGAGAAAAGAAAAAAAATGTAAAAAATAAAATATAAACTTGACATTGTCCTATTTGCATGGTTTCCAAATGTCCCAAGTTTGATGGGAGTGTCTCTGATTTTCAGAGATAGTCATGGGATATTTGCCGTGTCCCGGGACAAAAATGGACAGAGCTAACACAAACCCCACTAATAAGTGGGTGCTTTGGGGGGGTGGGGGGGTTATGCCCCGATTTTGCTAACTGAAACATTGGTAAGTATGTAAGTACTGACCCACAGAATAAAGTTATGCCACACGGTGAGTGCCATAAATAAATTCCACAAAATAATGTTAAAATTGTTTTTGATCTTTCCCCCTAAAATAATTAAAAATGTTCCACAGAATGGTTCCTAAAAAAAACTCATCCCACAAAATCAAGAAAAATTTTTAGAAGAAAAACAAGTTATGATTTCTGGAACATAGAGGAAGAAAAGTGTTATCGGCCCTTAAGTCTAAAATTAGTTATGTCACTAACTAATTGTGCGCCAACAATATTTACCTCTGGCACATATTACAGATCTGCAATAAAAACCGTGACATTTCTGGAGGGTTTTTCCAATTTTAATGTGACTGTTAAGGGGCAATCACACTAATTCAGTTTGGTTCCGCATCCAAGATGCATTTTTTGCACTACCATTCACTTCAATGGGGCCGCAAAAGATAGAGTGTGCTGTCTGCATCCGTTGCTCTATTCCGTGGCCCCTGCAAAAATTATAGATCATGCCCTATTCCTGTCCATTTTCCAGACAAGAATAGGCATTTCTATAATGGGCTGCCCGTTCCATTCCGCAAATTGCAGAACGCTCACAGGCAGCCTCCATGTTTTGTGAATCCACAATTTGCGGTCCGCAAAACACACACTTAGAAAGTTAAAGGGTTTCTGTCACCAGTTTTGGGCATATAAAACAGGATGACATTTGCAATGTGCAAATGTCACCTGATACCCAATCTGTTAATCATTTTCTTACTGGTGTCCCTGTCTTTGTAAAAAATAAACTTTTGTGATATGCAAATGAACCTTACTAGGTGCAAGGGGCGGTAACCCTGCACCTAGTAGCGCCGTTTACCCACCTTTATTGACGCCCCCTTGCCTGTCCATCACAAGCAAGGGGGCATGAATAAAGGTGGGTAAACAGTGCTACTAGGTGCAGGGTTACTGCCCCTTGCACCTAGTAAGGTTCATTTGCATATCACAAAAGTTTATTTTTTACAAAAACGGGGACACCAGTAAGAAAATGATTAACAGATTGGGCATCAGGTGACATTTGCACATTGCAAATGTCATCCTGTTTTATTTGCCCAAAACTGGTGACAGAAACCCTTTAAAGCATATTGTATAAATTCCAGAAAAATATGTACAACTGCAATGAGATGCAGAACACATTGGTGAAACATATTTATAAAGATTATTATTATACATTCCTCAACACTGAAATTGCAACACCAAGAAGGAAATTTCTAGAATAATGGAAATCCCAGGATCGAAAGACATGTTAATGATGTGCAAATGATAAAAAACATAGAAACAAAATATTCGAATTATCTTGATTATATATTGATTTATTCATTATTTAGTATGAGCTCTACACACAGAAATACAAGCATATATCTAGGCATGCTATCAGAGAGGTTATTAATGTTTGTCTGAGGAATGTTCTGTCATGCTGAATGCACTTGGACACTCATATCATCAAGAGCCACTGGCTGGGCCACACAGGCTGTTCACAGTAGCACAAGCAACATGCGGATTGGCGTTGTCCTGTTAAACAACAGCTCCTGAGACAGTTAGGAGAAGTGGCTGTAGCTCTGGTCCCATGCCTAATCATAGTAACGCCAAGCTGCTAGTATACCTGAAATGAAGACTATAGAGGTCCTGCTACTGTACCTTAAAGGGGTTATCCCACGAATAATGTAAAAAATGAAAATCAGACATCATATAGTCCATGACAGTCTCTTTCTAACAAAGCTAGAACCAGCCATGTACCTCACATGGACCCAGAGATCTCCCCATTCATTGATCTGCTAGATTTATATCAAGCTGACAGCTCAAGGGGAGTGTCTTTTCTGCTGCAGCTAAGGAGGCGTGTCTCAGCTCTGCCTATCACAGCTCAGTAGGCAGTTAAAAGTTGAAACTGAGCATGTGCGGCCTGCTCAGTGAATAGGTCAAAGAAATAAGAAATTAAGTGGTCCTATACAGATACATGTTACTGAATAACTCAGTAGCTATACAAAATTTTTAATGACATGCAATTACAAAAGTATTCAGATCAAGGAGCTGGTTTGAAAACTGTAGAATATTTTTCGTGAGACAACCCCTTTAAGTCACCCCACACCATAATCCTTGGGTTAGGACTGGTGTAATGTTCTCTTGTGAAGGCATCTTTATGACATTTCCCATGTGGTCTCCACACCATTCTCCAGGTATCATTGTGTCCGAGATAAAAGGGGGACTCATCGCTAAAGAGGATAAAACTTGCAATGTTGAACAGTTCTGACATCTTGGCCTAGGCGCATAGCAATCTGCCAAAGTTATAAAGCAAGGTTTCTCACTTCAAGGATTCTGTCTGTCTGACACGTTGATGTTCAGGAGGCATCACACAATCATCCCACACAACTTGATCTGATTTTTGAGGTTTCATATGGCTAAAAATATTTGCTTTCAATCTGGCCCTTCTGCCCCTCCCACATGTCACAGTTGGTGCTAGGTGCCATCATCAAATATCATCATCTGCAGAGTTTAGTGACACCTGCTACTTTCTCAATTTGCATAACCTTATGGCTTACCCTTTTTTATGTTGCAATTTGAGTGTTGAAGAGTTACATTGATGCTGATTATGATGAGTGTGGTTGTAGATACTGATATTATATATGAATAATATTAACATGTCGCAGAGATGGTTCTGCCTGTGCTACGTACCATTTTTCAGAAGGAGATGGCAGCACATCCCCTCAGGAGGTCTGGATTCCACATAAAAAACTGCAACCGGGAATGAAAGAGTTTTATCTCCGTAACTATCAGGTATTTCAGATTACTTGTTTCATCAATGTTTTCTAGCTGATCAGATGAGTGATAATTAGTGTATCTACAGTGCCTTGCGAAAGTATTCGGCCCCCTGAAACTTTTCAACCTTTTGCCACATTTCAGGCTTCAAACAAAAAGATATAACATTTTACATTTTTGGTGAAGAATCAACAACAAGTGGGTCATAATTGTGAAGTGGAACAAAATTTATTGGATCATTTAAACTTTTTGTAATAATAAAACTGAAAAGTGGGGCGTGGAAAATTATTCGGCCCCCTTGCATTAATACTTTGTTGCGCCACCTTTTGCTGCGATTACAGCTGTCTCTATCAGTTTTGCACATCTAGAGACTGAAATTCTTGCCCATTCTTCCTTGCAAAACAGCTCGAGCTCTTTGAGGTTGGATGGAGAGCGTTTGTGAACAGCAGTTTTCAGCTCTTTCCACATATTCTCAATTGCATTCAGGTCTGGACTTTGACTTGGCCATTCTAAGACCTGGATACATTTATTTTTGAACCATTCCATTGTAGATTTTGCTTTATGTTTGGGATCATTGTCTTGTTGGAAGATAAATCTCCGTCCTAGTCTCAGGTCTTTTGCAGAGTCCAACAGGTTTTCATCCAGAATGGTCCTGTATTTGGCTCCATCCATCTTCCCATCAATTTTAACCATCTTCCCTGTCCCTGCTGATGAAAAGCAGGCCCAAACCATGATAATGCCACCACCATGTTTGACAGTGGGGGTGGTGTGTTCAGGGTGATGAGCTGTGTTGGTTTTATGCCAAACATAACGTTTTGCATTGTTTCCAAAAAGTTGGATTTTGGTTTCACCTGACTAGAGCACCTTCTTCCACATGTTTGGTGTGTCTCCCAGGTGGCTTGTGGCAAACTGTAAACGAGACTTTTTATGGATATCTTTGAGAAATGGCTTTCTTCTTGCCACTCTTCCATAAAGGCCAGATTTGTGAAGTGTTGGACTGATTGTTGTCCTATGGATAGACTCTCCTACCTCAGCTGTAGATCTCTGCAGTTCATCCAGAGTGATCATGGGCCTCTTGGCTGCATCTCTGATCAGTCTTCTCCTTGTTTGAGATGAAAGTTTAGAGGGACGGCTGGGTCTTGGTAGATTTGCAGTGGTCTGATACTCCTTCCTTTTCAATATGATCGCTTGCACAGTGCTCCTTGGGATGTTTAAAGCTTGGGAAATCTTTTGATATCCAAATCCGGCTTTAAACTTCTCCACAACAGTATCACGGACCCACCTGGTGTGTTCCTTGGTCTTCATGATGCTCTTTGTGCTTTAACCCTTAGACTCCCAGCGCCGTACATGTACGGTGCAAAAAGCCGGGACACAAGTCCCAGCACCGAACATGTACGGCGCTCTGATCTGCGCCCGCCCGATCAGCGGCGGGGGACCGGCTGTGCCCAGGTGCCGGACCCCTGCTGAATGCGCCAGCATCGGGGAAACACCGATGCCGACGCATTAACCCTTCATGTGCCGCGGTCAGCGCTGACCGCGGCACATGTGGTGTGCGGGAGTTCAGGGATTCAAGATGGCGAGCAGGGGGCCATCGGGTCCCCGCGCTGCTGTGACGGGGACCCGATGGCTCGGATAGCAGCCCGATGCCTTCCTTAGGCATCGTAGCTGCTATCCCTGCGTGCCTGTGCAATCTAGCCCCCTGGATCATACAGGAAGCAGGCTGTAAGTGTATTACATTGAGTAATACACTTACAGCCAATGCATTACAATACAACAGTATTGTACTGTATTGTAAAGGGGATCAGACCCCCAAAAGTTAAATAAAGTTAAAAAAAAGTTAAAAAAATAAAGTTTCCTAAAAAAAAAAAAAGTTTCAAGTAAAAAAAGAAACCGCCATTTTCCCAAAAAAAGCTAAACATTTTTTTTAAAAAAAAAAAGGTAAAAAAAGAAAGATAAACATATTAGGTATCGCCGCATCCGTATCGACCGGCTCTATAAAAATATCACGTCATCCACCCCGCCAGGTGAACTCAGTAAAAAAAAAACAAAAAAAACGTGCCAAAACAGACATTTTTTGGTCACCTTCCCTTACAAAAAGTGTAATAGCAGGCGATCAAAAAGGCGTATTTATCCCAAAATGGTACCAATCAAACAGCCATCTTGTCCCACAAAAATGATAACCTACCTTAGACAATCTCCCGAAAAATAAAAAAATATGGCTCTCTGAAAATGGCAACACAAAAAAAAGATTTTATTCTGTTCAAAAATAAATCTGAGTAAAACTTTCCAAAAATAAAAAAAGTTAGACATATTGGGTACTGCCGCGTCCGTAACAACCTGCTCTATAACAATATTACATGAGATGGCCCCCCCCCCAGGCGAATGCTGCAAGAAAAAAAAACTATGCCAAAACAACAATTTTTTTCCCTCTTGCCTCACAAAAAGTGTAATAGCAAAAAGGCGTATTTATATTTAACCCAAAATGGTACCAATCAAACCGTCATCTTGTCCCGCAAAAATGATACCCTACCTGAGACAATCTGAGAAAAATATGGCTCTCTGAAAATGGCAACAAAAAAAAAAGATTTTATTCTGTTCAAAAATAAATCTAATGTGTAAAACTTTCCAAAAATAGAAAAGTTAGACGTATTGGGTACCGCCGCGTCCGTAACACCCTGCTCTATAACAATATTACATGAGATAGCCCCCCAGGTGAATGTTGTAAAAAAATTTTTTTAAAAACCATGCCAAAACAGCTATTTTTTTCACCTTGACTCACAAAAAGTGTAATACCAAGCGATCAAAAAGTCTTATGTACCCCAAAATGGAACCAATCAAACCGTCATCTCCTCCTGCAAAAAATGAGCCCCCACATAAGACAGTAACTCAAAAAAATAAAAATCAATGGCTCCCGCAAACCAATCCATCAAAATCTGTGTTGTAAAATCCATATGGCGCTCCTTCTGTTTTGAGTCCTGCCATGTGCCCCCACAGCAGTTTACCACAACATATGGGGTGTTGCCGTATTCAGGAGAAAATGAGTAACAAATTATGGGGTGCTTTTCTCCTGTCTCCCTCTGTCTCCCATCGGCACCCCGCAAATGTGATCGCAGGGTGCCAATGTGTGGGAAGGCTGGCATGGGTCTGATGGGGGCCAGACCAGCCTTGAGTAATTACCAGCAGACTGTGCCTCTCTGGAGAAAAAAAAACCACATTTATTCAATGAAAAAATCCCATAAAAAATTACGCTTTTTTCCATTGAAAATACGCTTTTCAATTAAAAAAATTGCAAAAAAATCTCACCCATATGTTTGGTATTGCCGCGTCTGTAACGACCCGGACTATGTAAATATCACAAAAATTATCCCCTACGGTGAAGGCGGAAAAAAAAAAAGACAGAATTGCTAATTTATTTTTAGTTGCCACGAAAAGACGTAATAACAAGCGATCAAAAAGCATAATTTACTCAAAAATGATACCAATGAAAAATAAAAGTGGTCTCGCAAAAATGAAGCCCCCACACAACTTCATAGAAAGAAAAATAAAAAAGTTATGGGTCTTGGAATTCGGCAATGCAAAAACATTTTTTTTCTTTTAAAAAAAAGGGTTTTATTGCAAAAAAGTAGTAAAACGCAAAAAATATATATGTATTTGGTATCACTGTAATCGTATTGACCCAGAGAATAAAGATATTATGTAATTTATACCGAAAAACGCCGTAAAATTTGTAACGTAAAAACGCAGTGGCAGTATTTCAGTTTTTCCCATCTCACTTCCAGAAAAAGTTAATAAAAGTTAATCAGAAAGTTATGTGTACCCCAAAATGGTGCCCTTAAAAACTACAACTTGTCCCGCAATAAACAAGCCCTCATACAGCTATATAGACAGAAAAATGAAAAAGTTATAGCTTTTGGAACGCGACAATGAAAAAAGAAAAAAAACGATTGGTCAGTAAGGGGTTAAAGGCTGCACTAAGGGGTTAAACTTACCAGCCTATAGTTTCCGGGCTCTGTTTTTGGACCCTTTTTGAATTTTGGCACCACATTTGCTATGCGCCAATCCTGTGGAACACTCCCTGTTAGTATACCATCTGGTCCTGGCAATTTGTCTATTTTAATCTTTTTAAGACGCTGCTGTACTTCTTCCTGGGTCAGACAGGGCACTTTAAATGGGGAATTTACTTTTACATTCTGCATTTCACCTGACCGTTTATTTTCTTTAGTGAATACAGTGCAGAAAAAAAATATTTAATAGCTTTGCTTACTTCTCATCGTTCTCTGGAACTTCCCCCTCATTACTCTGTAAAGGGCCAACACCTTCAGATTTATACTTCTTACCATTTCTATAATTGAAGAACATTTTAGGGTAGTTTTACTCTCTTTGGCGATTAATCTCTCGGTCTCTAGTTTGGCTGCTTTTATTTGTCTTTTACATATTCAATTTTTTTCCTTATAGTTTTTCAATGCTTCCTCACTACCCTCTTGTTTTAGTGATTTAAATGCTTTCTTTTTGTCATTTACTGCTTTCTTTACAATTTTATATATCCACATTGATTTTTTCTTGTTCCTTAACCTTTTATTCCCAACAATTAGATGTTAGGATGCTTTTAAAAATATCCCATTTTGTGGCTGTATTTTTATTTTGGAGGACTTTGTCCCAGTTATTTAGGCCTATGGCCTCTCTTACTTCGCTGAATTTAGCTTTTTTGAAATTTGGTATTTTAAGTCCAGTATGGCCGTCCCTCTAGTCGGGTCCTGAACCAGTTTGGAAAGGTAATTGTTTTGCCAAGAACCTGTTTCCTTTATGAGATGTACAGGTTTCAGTTTCCCAGTCTATATCTGTGTAGTTGAAGTCCCCCATAATAACGACCTCATTATGATTTGCCGCCTCATCTATTTCGTTTAGTAATAGATTTTCTGTGGACTCTGGTATATTAGGTGGTTTATAATAAACTCCTATTAATTTGTTTTCCAAGAGCAGATAGGTTTGCTATGAGCATTCTGAAACCCTAAATCTCAGCTGCATAACTGTATGCAGTTGGTTTAGTCGTCTCAAACCAGGTGACAAGTTCTCTTTAAAGAGGTTGTGCACCTTTTGGGAGGGAGTTGGTAACCCGCCCCCTGCCTTGGGCAGAACTGGGAAGGGTAGCATACATACCTACTTCCCAGCACTGGCTCCTCACTCCTTCTCTCCCGGCCTCAGTTGCTCCACTGCCCTTTTAGAATGTAAACTTTACTTTTGATGCCACTGTAGCCAATTGCTGGCTGCTGCTTTTGTGTCATGTTGCATGGTCATGTGATGCAAAGCGAGCTACTACAGTGGAGCAGCAAAGGTTTGCGAGAGAAGGAGCAGGGAACCAATGCCAGGAAGCAGGTAAGTATGTTTCCCTTTGCAGGTCTGCCCAAGGAGTGAGGAAGAGGGGGGGGGGGGGGGGTTACCAAAACCCCCAACCAAATGTATACAACTCCTTTAAAGGCTCTGATTTCACTGCCTGATTCGTATTCTGTTCATAATCCCAATTAATTGGATGAAATCTATGACTTATAATGGGATCTTTCAGGGGATACATTATTTATGATGGAAAAAGAATAACAAAAATGTGAGTAGAGCCAGCCCATTTGAATGTTTAGCTAAATCATAATCTTTCATTAACCTTTCTAGGTTCATCAAAGAGCAACTGAATGTGTTAGAACTGTGCGACTTTTGCAGGACGTGGATGCAGGACGACAAGTGTCTAACATCCTGGAGTTGGGCTTCAGCCTGGATACTTTGAAGGTATCTTTTAAATATAGCAATAAATGTCACCGAGAACATATGCAGAGGCAGCCATCTGGAAAAGCCCCTAAAAGGGGTTGGTCACATTCTTTTTATTTCCATAAATGTGCTCTACATGGGGTGAACTGTCACAGAATGGCTGTCTTACTGTGCTGGAGTAAAAATGTATTACATAATGATGTTACTTAGCATATTCAAGGTCATACATGGAAAAATGATGCCGCTGGAGGGTCTCTTTTAGGAAGTATATGCTATTAATAGCATGAATAGAACCAGGGGCGTAGCTAAAGGCTCATGGGCTCTGGTGCAAGAGTTCAGCTTGGGGCCCCCCCTTCCCTCAACGCTGGCGCACCTAGATTTTCTGCTAGCCAAGTCAAAAATTGAACCCCCCCCATGCCAAATTCTCACCCTAACCTTTTCCCTCCTAACATTACGTATATCACTACAGAACATACAGGGTAAGGCTACATTCACATGACAGTTGTTTTTGCGGCCTCTGATCCTTATATTTGAGGCTCAGATGCGGACCCATTCACTTTAATGGGTCAGCAAAAAATGCAGACAGCACACTGTGTGCTGTCCGCATCTGTATGTCCGTTAGGCATTGTTACAGTGGATCCGCCAAAAGAAACGGATGCCATACGGAACATCATCCTTTTTTTTTTTGTGGATCCGCAATTTGCAGACTGCAAAACTCAACTTTCGTTTGAATGTAGCCTAATACAGCGCCCCATACCTCGTACATCCAGTGATGTCTCCTCTTTCCTTATCTTCTCCTTTCAGACCAGACGCCATTTTTCAGCCATTTCTCATCTCTGCAGTTTGACAGAAAAAAATCTTAGTTTGTTACTTTTCCATCATCCTCCCATCTTCTGGACACATCATCCTACCACCCCCGGTACTGTGCCACTAGTACCACACAGATAGTGCCCTTCAATATAATAATTGTCACACAGTGTCCTAAAATAACTGCGACCAGCAAATAGTGTTCCGGACAGTAATAGTGTAAACATAACGCCCCCCAGAAATAACTGCGCTGATACTGTGCCAGGGTGCCCCCCACAGTAATAGTGCTCCCCAAAGTCCCAACTAATAATTCTCTGCCAGAGTTCACTTGTTAGTAATAGTGCCCCCAACAGTATTAATGTCCCCACTGTTCCCCAGAAGTAATAATGCTTCCAATGTGCCAGTAAGAAGTGCCCCCATAGTGCACCCCAATAATATGCCAGGAAGAAGTGCCCCAATAATGTGCCAGTAAGAAGTGTCCTCATAGTGCCCCCAATAATGTGCCAGTAAGAAGTGTCCCCATAGTGCCCCCCAATAATGTGCCAGTAAGAAGTGCCCCCATAGTGCCCCCAATAATGTGCCAGTACGAAGTGCCCCAATAATGTGCCAGAAGTGCCCCCCAAATTTTCCCCCAATAATGTGCCAGTAAGAAGTGCTCCCCCCATTGATTCCCCCCCAAAATCATGTGCCAGTAAAAAGTGTCCCACCCCCATTGATGCCCCCCAAATCATGTAAGAAATGCCCCCCAGTGCCCCATGTGCCAGTAAGAAATGCCCCCAGTGCCCCATGTGCCAGTAAGAAATGCCCCCCATGCCCCATGTGCCAGTAAGAAATGCCCCCATGTGCCAGTAAATGCCCCCCCATTCCCCCCATGTGCCAGTAAGAATGCCCCCAGTGGCAGTAAGAAATTCCCCCAGTGCCCCCATGTGCCAGTAAGAAATTCCCCCAGTGCCCCCATGTGCCAGTAAGAAATGCCCCCAGTGCCCCCATGTGCCAGTAAGAAATGCCCCCAGTGCCCCCATGTGCCAGTAAGAAATGCCCCCAGTGCCAGTAAAAAATGCCCCCATGTGCCAGTAAGAAATGCCCCCATGTGCCAGTAACAGATGCCCCCATGTTCCAGTAACAGATGCCCCCAGTGCTCCCATGTGCCAGTAACAAATGCCCCCAGTGCCCCAAATAGAGCTCCGGTCCATGATTGCACCAATAAAAAAAAATAAACACATATACTGTACTTACCATTGAGCTGGCAGCGATGCGATGCAGGCCTCTTCTGGCCTGTGTCCCGTGCTGTACGGCTCAGGTGGCGTGATGACGTCACTCACGTGATGAGCCGCCCTCTGATAGGCTGCAGGCCTAGTGCATATATTTTTAATATTTTAATACTTTGGACTTTTCTGGATGTGGCGATACCTAATATGTCTATTTTTTATTTATATATTTAATATGTAAAATTGGAAAAGGGGGTGATTTAAACTTTTAGTATTTTGGTGTTTTTTTTTAAGCTTTTTTTTTTTTTTTTTTTACTTAAAGGGGTATTCCGGTAAAGTAACTTAATTTTTGAAAAACTGCATTAAGGCTGCAAGCTGTGGCCCAACCAGAACCCATACCTATACATATAACCAGAGCTTCAATTTACCCTGCAATCCATTTGTCTAGCTCCTGTGTGAGCCTGCAACACACAGGTTCACACAGTATAATGGCTCCTGATCTTCCCTCACAAAACTACAATTCCCACAATGCCTAGCTTTCCTGCTGTGAGTTTGTGCTTGTTCATGAGTGTTGCTGTTCACTGATTGGCTGCCTGACATTCCAATGCAGACACGCCCCCTCTACTCAGTAAGCTGCAGCACACTGACATTTAGCTAGAGAACTGATAGCAGCACACTGAGCATGCCTGACCTGACAAAGGCTCAGAACTACAGGTCGGTGCCATGGTAACTCATGAGGAAACACAGTGGGTAGTAAGAAAGAAACTACTTTATAACTACTAAACGGTAAATATGTGAAACTGACATTATATTATGTAATTATTGATGATGAATAGTCTAAAACATAAGTTATATTTATGGTAACTGGAATACCCCTTTAATAACTGTTAGCCTTTGTCCTATTCACCCTAATAGAGCTGTCCCGGCCTCAGTAACAGGGCAACCTGAGGGGTTAATTGCCACGGATCGCACGCCCTGCTATTGATGCTGGGTATGTTATACCGCTGCTGGCACACGCTGCCTCCTATACTTGATTTAATGTGCTTTATATTCATTGATGGCGCAGTGCGTCCTTCCCCCAGCCCCCGCCCCCAGTTATTAGTCTCATTGGTGGCGCAGTGCGCCCTTTCCCCAGCCCCTGCCCCCTAGTTATTAGTCTCCTTATTGGTGGCACAGTGCGGCCTTTCTGTGGCTCCGCAAGAAATTACAGAACATGTCCTATTCTTGTCCGCAATAGCGGACAAGAATAGGCATTTTGGACGGGGGGCCCGGCCGTGTGTTCCGCAAATTGTGGAACACACTACGGGTGGCATCCGTGGTATTGCGGATCCACAATACTACGGCCATCTGAACGGCCCCTTAATCTCCCCCTTTCCAAATTTTACATATAAAATATATTAACAATAAATAAACATTTTACATATCGCCACGTCTGAAAAGTCCAAACTATTAAAATATAAAAAAAATCTATGTGGTGAACACGTAACAGAAAAAGATAAATAAAATCCACACAATTCGCCATTTTTTAGTCACCTTGTCCCCCCAAAAAATAGGATAGGACTGTTCTATTATGGGCCAGACTTTCCATCTTCTCCTCCAAGTCTTTTTTTAATTATAATTATATGTATATGTATTTAGATTTGGCGACTAAAAATTTAATTTACATAAAATGCAACGGCACACTGCTAACCAGATAAAGCACAAAATGCCATAGAGATATGAAGTATTCTAGAGCTAATGCTATGCTTGTTTAATAAATTTGAGATTCTTGGCAAATATATTTTGTACAAAATTATCTGGGCCCATCCACCAAACCATCAAGGTGATCTCTGTAGAACGGGAACATAATACTATTTCCTACATGTTATGTGCCAACCTTGGCTTCCGTATAATCAGGGGGTGTTGGTTCCACATACATGCTGGGTCCCTTCTGCCTTTTTCCATTTATGGTGCTTCAAAGGCCTCCACTAATACAGGGATGCAGGTACCAAACATGCATGCCGAGTCCACTCGGCTTTATAGTTACACTAATTTAAATCAGCCTATGGGGCAGACGGGGCTAGTCAGGAGTGCATGACCAAATGGAGTAACCACACCTCCAGTACAAACTTACAAAGAAAAAAAGGGGATTTCAGTCAGCACATCCCAGTGCGCAGGTGCACGTTGCTATGGCTAAATGCACAAGGAAAGGAAAATACATACAATGCAATGGCACACTGCCAACCAGATAAAGCACAAAATGCCATAGTGATATGAGGTATTCTGGAGCTAATGCTATGCTTGTTTAGTGAATTAGAGATTCTTGGCAAATATATTTTGTACAAAATTATCTGCACCCGTCCACCAAATCGTCAAGGTGATCTCTGTAGGATGGGAACCTAACACTATTTCCTACCTGTTATGTGCCAACCTTGGCTTCCGTATAATCAGGGGGTGTTGGTTCCACATGCATGCTGGGTCCCTTCTGCCTTTTGCCATTTATGGTGCTTCAAAGGCTTCCACTAATACAGGGATGCAGGTACTAAATTTGCATGTCGAGTCCACTCGGCTTTATAGTTACACTAATTAAAATCAGCTTATGGGACAGACGGGGCTAGTCAGGAGTGCATGACCAAATGGAGTAGCCACACCTCCAGTACAAACTTACAAAGAAAAAAAGGGAATTTCAGTCAGCACATCCCAGTGCGCAGGTGCACGTTGCTATGGCTAAATGCACAAGGAAAGGAAAATACATACAATGCAACGGCACACTGCCAACGAGATAAAGCACAAAATGCCATAGTGATATGAAGTATTCTGAAGCTAATGCTATGCTTGTTTAGTAAATTAGAGATTCTTGGCAAATATATTTTGTGGTGGCCTTTGAAGCACCATAAATGGCAAAAGGCAGAGGGAATCCAGCATGCATGTGGAATCAACACCCCCTAAACAAGCATAGCATTAGCTCTAGAATACTTCATATCTCTATGGCATTTTGTGCTTTATCTGGTTAGCAGTGTGCCGTTGCATTGTATGTATTTTCCTTTCCTTGTGCATTTAGCCATAGCAACGTGCACCTGCGCACTAAAAATTTAATTTGGCTCCTAAATTTTTCAGTTCAGGAGCCAATGGCTCCTAGGTATTTTTTTTAGTCTGGGGCACTGTGATAGGCCATCAATATTACACTCACAGGAAAACCCTTCCCTTGCTCATTGTTGTAAATAGATTTCACTATATGTTGTAATCTTTTCATCCAATAATTTTATACCTAGAACATATTAATGAGATGTAATGTACATATGTAGTGCAAAGTCTAAAAGATCCCTTTGGCCGCCATGTGTGCTCATACCCATTGCAGGACATGAACCATAGCTGAAACCTGCCAATTTATGCAGAGACAGATGACCTTCTAATGCACCCCCTTGTCCTGACTGTAATATTAGTCTACATTTCTCACTAGATTCTAAAGCATATTCTTGGGTACAGTTCAGTGGTATTCACCAGGTAGCTTATATAGGACATGTCATGTCATGATCAAGATTTTAAAGATGGTCCATGGGATTGTATCAGAGTAATTCACATTTTGACTAGAGACAATGCTACATATGAATATGTATATGTTGTCATTCCATGTTCTTTTATGTATGAAGAGTCTTCTGCCAGCTGGGGCATAGTATTTCAGACCGTTGGTGCTACAATTGCTGACAGGAAACGCTCCACCCCATGTGTGAATACATAATCTCTCATTTTCCTGTGCTGGTTACATCTCCTGCTCACTAACAAGATTTTATCTTTAATCTTTATATGACATCTGTTGGCCTTTGCTGTAGTTAAGACTACTGGAAAATATCCTTATGCCCATCCTATAGTTACCTGCAGTATAGTTTCTGAACGTTTAAGAACACTTTATATGAAATCATACATGCCAATGGATACATACAATAATCTTAGTTTACATTATTAATATACTATACATTCAGTATTATATACTAAATGTCATTCAACAGCTATTTGTCAGTTCACTCATTATTTTTCAGTTCAGCTGCTTTATATTTGGCTGTGGCAGTCATGAGATCCATCATGATATGAATCAGCTATACTATAGTCACAGCTATATACGCTGGAATACCCACTGATCGCCACCTGGTTCCTGTACCTCCCAACCTGCCATTATACCAGAGCTAGACACAGTATAAAAGCTCTGCATATGTTCTTGGTCCATGTATGCATATAGGATTAGAGAGGTACAGGAACATATGATATTCTAAATTATTGGACAGTGATAGAAAAGTTTATAAAACTTATTGTCAAGGAATAGAACCTCTTGTAGGAAAGTTCAAAATAAAATGTTATCACAAAATCTACTCCTATAATTTATATGATATTTTATTAACCTACTGAAGGTATGTGTGGAACAGAGGGTCTAGGGGTTGTATGTAGTTTTTAATTATGGAGATGCAAAGTTTTGCATAGGAACTGACTGCACAAACAGTATGATAACAATAACATCAACAACAAAACATCCCATCCTAACATGCTCTGAAATGAATACTTTTGCATAACGATCAATTTCCTATTCACTGTTTTCTTTTCTATTACCAATTCCATTCTGTTTCTTTAATTTTTAGGATAGAATAGACTTCAACAGAGTAGCTGTTATGGGTCACTCATTTGGGGGAGCAACTGCCTTGCTTAGTTTGGTAAAGGACAATATTTTCCGGTAAGTGATTATATTGCATAATCTGTTGACACCTTTGTCAAGGAAACAATGATTTTTACATACATTAGTAGTTATCTTGAGTTACAGCAAAACAAAGTTGCAGTAAGTTTCAGCACACAATCTGTATTCCTTCATTAATTTCCGACTCTATGGTATTCATTTTGTAACCTGCTCCTAGTGTCATACTTCTGTCATGTGGGAGTTTCACCCCTAGTGATATATACTGGATGTGAGGTCTGTGTGTCCAGGACGCTGCTGCCTTCATTAGCTCTCATCTGCATGCAAAGTTTTATTCCCGAACTAATCTCTCCTGCTACAGCCAGGGAGAGATCTTTTCTCAATGATGCTGAAAAGTGTGATTAATTTTCCATTAAGAAAACCAATAAACTGTAAGAAAAATCAGTGCAAAGCTATCGGCAGCTTCTGAGACAAAAATCACAATTTAATAAAAGGAGTGCACATACCGTATGTCAAATTTCTAGTGGATTTTCGGCATGAATTCTGCACAAAAATATGCAACAAAATACAATACCATACATATGAACAGGGTTTTCAAAAAATACTTTCACTTCCTAGATTTTTCCACTGTGGATTTGAGGGCATTCTGTGGATTTTCAAATCTGCAGCATGTCTATTATGTTGCAGATATTCCATAGACTTTCGATGTAGATTTCAACATTTGCAATAGATGTATTAAATTTAATACAAGTATAATACATATTTTGCTGGAGAATCCACTCAAAAAGTCCACAAATCCACTCTTTTTAGGTCACTTTCACAAAACCTATACAAAACAAAACAGGAACAAATGTGTTGTATGGATTTATGACCTTGTACATCACTTAACGGGGTTGTCTCATCTCGCTGCTACTAAGGCATAATGATACTAAGCCCCGACCACCAGGTGGCCATCTTGCCTTAGTAACAGAGAGATCAGGCAACCCCTTTTACTCCTTAGTGACCACCAATATCCCTTTTTGCAGTGATCACTAAGGGGCCTTAGGGCCCTTTTTACAGCAACCTAGTCTTGGCACTGCACAGGTCTCCCATGCAGCAGAGAGCTGGTGGCCAGGCTTGTACACTATAGGAAAAAGCTTTTTTCTATAGTGTTCATGCACGGCCACTGCTTCTGGATTGCAGAGTGGTCGTAACCATGGATATGGGCAGTGTTTAATGTGATGGAAAAATTAATTAAGCCCGCAAAGGAGATAATATAGACAATAACTTTCTCTGCATAATAAATGCCATTTGCTGAAGTGAGAAAATCCCTTTAAGGTTTTATTAAATTAAAAAAATCTCCAAATGAAAAAATACACCTTTTTCAATTCAGGAAAAAAAATAGCAAAAATAAAATCCCAAGCACATATTTGTCATCGTCCATAGCGACCCACACTACACAATTAATATATAATTTATCCCATATGGTGAAAAAAAAATGCCAGAATTTTTGGTTTTTGCATATTCGCTACCAAAAAAGGAACAAAAAGTAATCAAAAAATGTTATGTATCCCAAAATGATACCAATGATAACTACAAGTCGTCCCACAAAAGTCATGCATTAACATAGGTCTATAAATCGAGAAATCAAAAAGTTATAGATTTTGGGATGTCGTGTCTAAAAGTAGTAAAATGTTAAAAAAAAGTGTGTAATCATACTGACCCAGAGAATAAAGTTATAATGTTATTTATGCCAAAAAATAGGATGTCCTATTTTAGGCTGTTTTCACAGCCAGAAGGATCCATTGAAATCAATGGGACCATTTTTAACGGCCGTATAGATGGGAGTGCAGCTGTATAACAGATGTTAAAAACTGCTATAAGGGCCTTTCAGGGGTTAAAAAAAACAAAACCTCACCACAACCACTTGAACGTGAAGACACTCTCCTCACGGGATGCAGCAGGTCAGAACTATATTGGGGCATAAAGGGACATAAAAAAGGGTGTTAAAATTAAAAATACTGGAGTACACTATGAAGGGCCTTATATATACTGGAGGACACTAAGAAGGGCATTATATATACTGGGGGGCACTAAGCGGACCATTTGATGGCCAGGGAGCACAATGAGGTGGGCATTATGTATACTGAGGGCACTGCAGGTATGAAATTCGTATGTTTTTAACAACTGTTTTTAATGGCCTTTAAACAAAATGGCCGCTGTCCTAGTAGTACACACAAAACCTGTCCTAATCACATACAGGACAAGTTACTTCACAACACTGAGGTGAAGAGCCGCCTCATCCTCCTCTCTACTTGTCAGGATCCTGACTACAGTTTAATATAATCTTCAGCTGAATTTCTGTAGGAATGGAGTTCATGAGGTAACATGAAGTACAGAGAGGATGGTTGGGGGTGTGGATAATGAGCAGCAGCACTTGTACCCAGTCTCCATTACCACACATGTCTCCAAGCAGAGCAGAGAGGAGGATGAGGCAGCTCTTTACCTCAGAGTTGTGAAGTAACTTGTCCTCTTGTGTGATTAGGACAGGTTTTGTGTGTACTAATAGGATGGCGGCCATTTTATTTTCCTTTGATGATTGCTGCCCAAACAAAATAAGGCATTATAACTAATGAAATGTATTTGGGAGTATATTTATAATAAAGTAATATTTAAGTATTTTCATTTTCTTAATTCCCGGAGAACGACTTGAAGTAACCAATGTCAGATTGGTAGTAATCCAAATCCTGCTATTCCCACTGATCAGCTGGAAAAGACAGCGGCCCTTGGAAAATCTTCTATTTTGACCTGTAACGTCACATCTGTTGGTCACACGGCCTTGTGCAGCTCAGTGCATTCTAATGAACTCTATACAATGTGCAGTGCTGTGCTTGCTATACTAGGAAGAGGCCACAGTGCTTGCGTAAGCAGCAGTCTGGAATCGAATCCCCACCAATTTGACATTGATGACCTATCCTAACTCCTGGAAAACCCCTTTAAGAGCTGGGGACTCGCAGACCAATTATTTGCTCTTCTGAGACATGGCTAAATGATAGCTATGACTGGGCAGTTAACGTACAGGGTTACAGTCTGTTTAGAAAGGATCGCCAAAACCGTAGAGGGGGAGTGGTCTGCCTTTATGTAAAGTCCTGTTTAAAGCCCAAACTCCAGGAAGATATAAGTGAGGGACATGAACATGTGGAGTCACTGTGGGTAGAAATACATGGAGCCAAAAACAATAATAAAATACTAATAGGAGTTTACTATAAACCACCTAATATACCAGAGTCCACAGAAAATCTACTTCTAAACGAAATAGACGAGGCGGCAAATCATAGTGAGGTCATTATTATGGGGGACTTCAACTACCCAGATATAGACTAGGAAACTGAAACCTGTATATCTCATAAAGGAAACAGGTTCTTGGCAATAACCAAAGACAATTACCTTTCCCAACTGGTTCAGGACCCAACTAGAGGGACGCCCACACCGGACTTAGTATTAACCAATAGACCTGACAGAACAACAGATGTGCAGGTTGGGGGACACCTGGGAAATAGTGACCATAAAATAATAACCTTCCAACTGTCATTCAAAAGAGCGTTTCTTCAGGGAGGAACAAAAATACCAAACTTCAAAAAAGCAAAATTTAGCCAACTAAGAGAGGCCATAGACCTAACTAACTGGGACAAAGTCCTCAAAAATACAGCCACAAAATGGGATATTTTGAAAAGCATCCTAATATCTAATTGTGAGAGGTACATACCTTATGGGAATAAAATGATAAGAAACAAGAAAAAAACAATGTGGATAAATAGAACTGTAAAGAAAGCAATAAATGGCAAAGCATTTAAATCACTAAAACAGGAGGGGAGCGAGGAAGCATTGAAAAACTACAAGGAAAAAAATAGAATATGTGATAATATATGTGAAATAAGACAAATAAAAGCAGCCAAACTAGAGACCGAGAGATTAATTGCCAAATAAAGTAAAACTAACCCTAAAATGTTCTTCAATTATATAAATGGTAAAAAGTATAAACCTGAATGTGTCGGCCCCTTACAGAGTAATGAGGGGGGAGTTGCAGAGAGCGATGAGGAGAAAGCAAAGCTACAAAATATTTTTTCTCCACTGTATTCACTGAGGAAAATGAGCCGTCGGAAGAAATGCAGAATATAAAAGTAAATTCCCCATTAAAAGTGCCCTGTCTGACCCAGGAAGAAGTACTGGGGCGTCTTAAAAAGATTAAAATAGACCAATTGCCAGGACCGGATGGCATACACCTCTGTATCCTAAGAGAATTAAGTAATGTTACAGCCAGACCCTTATTTCTGATATTTAAGGACTCTATACTGACAGGGAGTGTTGCACAGGATTGGCGCATAGCAAATGTGGTGCCAATATTTAAAAAGGGTCCAAAAACAGAGCCTGGAAACTATAGGCCGGTAAGTTTAACATCTGTTGTGGGTAAACTGTTTGAAGATTTTCTAAGAGATGCTATCTTGGAGTACCTCAATGAAAATAAGCAAATAACTCCATATCAGCATGGCTTCATGAGGGATCGGTCATGTCAAACCAATTTAATCAGTTTCTATGAGGAGGTAAGTTCTAGACCTGACCGCAGCGAATCAATGGATGTCGTATATCTGGACTTCTCCAAAGCATTTGACACTGTACCACATAAAAGGTTAGTATATAAAATGAGAATGCTTGGCCTGGGAGAAAATGTCTGTATGTGGGTAAGAAACTGGCTCAGTGATAGAAAACAGAGGATGGTTATTAACGATACATACTCAGATTGGGTCACTGTCACTAGTGGGGTATCACAGGGGTCAGTATTGGGTCCTATTCTGTTTAATATATTTATTAATAATCTAGTAGAAGGCTTGCACAGTAAAATATCAATTTTTGCAGATGACACTAAATTGTGTAAAGTAATTAACACAGAAGAGGACAGTATACTGCTACAGATGGATCTGGATAGATTGGAGGCTTGGGCAGAGAAGTGGCAGATGAGGTTTAACACTGACAAATGAAAGGTTATGCACATGGGAAGGAATAATGCAAGTCACCAGTACATACTAAATGGTAAAACACTGGGTAACACTGACATGGAAAAGGACCTAGGAATTTTAATGAACAGCAAACTAAGCTGCAGAAACCAGTGTCAGACAGCTGCTTCTAAGGCCAATAAGATAATGGGTTGCATCAAAAGGGGCATAGATGACCATGATGAGAACAAAGTCCTGCCACTTTACAAATCACTAGTCAGACCACACATGGAGTACTGTGTACAGTTCTGGGATCCTGTGAACAAGGCAGACATAGCAGAGCTGGAGAGGGTTCAGAGGAGGGCAACTAAAGTAATAACTGGAATGGGTGGACTACAGTACCCAGAAAGATTATCAAAATTAGGGTTATTCACTTTAGAAAAAAGACGACTGAGGGGAGATCTAATAACTATGGATAAATAGATCAGAGGTCAGTACAGAGATCTCTCCCATGATCTATTTATCCCCAGGACTGTGACTGTGACGAGGGGACATCCTCTGCGTCTGGAGGAAAGAAGGTTTGTACACAAACATAGAAGAGGATTCTTTATGGTAAGAGCAGTGATACTATGGAACTCTCTGCCTGAGGAGGTGGTGATGGTAAGTTCACTAAAAGAGGGGCCTGGATGTATTTCTGGAGGGTAATAATATTACAGGTTATAGTTACTAGAGATGAGTTGTTGATCCAGGGAGTTATTCTGATTGTCTGATTGAAGTCGGGAAGGAATTTTTTCCCCTAAAGTAGGGAAAATTGGCTTCTACCTCACAGGGGTTTTTGCCTTCCTCTGGATCAACTTGTAGGATAACAGGCCGAACTGGATGGACAGATGTCTTTTTTTGGCCTATGTACTATGTATACTATGATCGGGCAGCAACAAGATTGCAGCTACTTTCTATGTTCTGTCTCCTAGGTGTGCAGTAGTTTTGGATGCCTGGATGTTTCCCCTAGAAGATACTTGTTATCGAAATATACAGAAACCAATATTATTAATCAATACTGAATCATTTCAGACAAGACAAAGTATGGAGAAAATAAAGAGGATGAATTCCGAGGGGGCTGATCTGCAGTACATTACTGTAAAGTAAGTGAACGCATGAGTGCTATAGACTTTTCTTCAGGAACACCATTTACCTAGCACTTTCAGCAGTATAAAATCTATGCTGTTCTGTCACAGTTTTTTTTATACAACTTAAGGCTGACTTCACATCTGTGCTATGAACTCTGTTGTATTCTTTCATCATAGAAGAAGAAAATGGAATTTAAGCTGTGACACCAAACTTCAGTCTTTTTCCCTGGATAAGATATTGCAGCATGCTGTATTGTGCAGATGTGAACACAGCTTAACGGGAATGCAGCAGCAATAGTAAAAAAAACTGAGTGTACTGGACTTTCTGCAGGAAACCATTCTCCTCCCTTCTCCTGTATGGACACCAGAGCCACCACACAAGAACAGAGGGGAGGGCCAGACAGTGGTCGCTCTAAGCCTTGGCAGCTGCTGAGCAGGGTTGGCTTAGAGCTGGGCAATGCTCCATCAAAGCTGGGCGACATGAAAAACACAAGATTATCATTACATCGGGCAAAGAGCAACTCTATCATAGTAAATAAGACTGGATAAAAAAGCAGGATTGGATTTTTTTGTGATTGTGGGGTCGCATAAACCTGCAAGGTGCGCTGTCACCCCATTAATTTCTATGGCTGCACTGCTACCATGGTCACATGACACACATCTCATCCAAGATCACCTTGTACCACATGAACATTGCACCAAACAGAACAAATGATAATGTAGTAGATGTCACCTTCAGTCCTATGTAACACCACAGATAACACATGGATAGCGCAGTACAGAATGTAGTGGATGCTACCTGCAGTCCTATGTAACACCACAGATAACACATGGATAGCTCAGTACAGATAATGTAGTAAATGCTACCTGCAATCCTATGTAACACCACAGATAACACATGGATAGAGAAGTACAGAATGTAGTGGATGCTACCTGCAGTCCTATGTAAAACCACAGATAACACATGGATAGAGAAGCACAGAATGTAGTGGATGCTACCTGCAGTCCTATGTAAAACCACAGATAACACATGGATAGCTCAGTACAGATAATGTAGTAAGTGCTACCTGCAATCCTATGTAACACCACAGATAACACATAGATAGCGCAGTACAGAATGTAGTGGATGCTACCTGCCAGGCTGAAGACATCTCCCTGTGACGGCGGGGGCTTTCTGTTACTGGGGCTGGAGCTGCAGCTTGTTAACATTGAGTGGGCCTGTGGAAGCTGTACAGCCACACAACTTATGTGGGGCTGTTGGGGCCAAAGAGCCCCGAGCACTTCAAAGCTAGGAAACACCCAATGACACTTCGCTTTGTGGCACAAAGTAAAATTTTCAACTAATATAACTAGAGATGAGAAGTTTTGAAAAATTAGATTTGGCAGCTTTGCCGAAGTTCAACAAAAAATTTGATTTATCACCGTGTTCATAACTGTGCAGTGCACCAATATTCAAGTAGTGGCCCCATGACAGAGTGGGGAAGGTGGCGGCAGCAGCAGTGGCAGTAACAGTGTGCACCAATATTCATAGCTAATCCCTTCTGTAGGTACTGTGCCATCAGAATTACAGGCAGGTGTAATTTATCGCCATCTACATCACTGTGCAGTGCACCAAGATTCATAGCTAATCTCTTTTGTTAAACAAAAAGAAAACCATACAGCACCCTTCAGTAAAGCAAAAAAACTGTGCGTCCCTGCAGGAGCTGCATCCAAATGGTTCCTTAGTGGAACCAAATAAAGAAATGAAGGCAGCACCAATAAAGTAATGGAGAAAAAAATGTTCTTTTAATCCATGTTAGTCTAGTACAAACACATGCTTTTTGATCCCTTCTGTTAGCTGTAGATTTACTGTGCATAAGAATTAGGCCTCATGCACACATCCCTGGACCACATTCCGTGAAAACCCAGCCTGCCATACGGCGTCATGCACTCGGCAGGATGGGTTTTCACAGACCGTGGTCCAAGGATGTGTGCATGAGAATATTTACGGAAAACAGATACAAACATCCTGCACCATGTGATCAGGGGCGTAGCTAAAGGCTCATGGGCCCTGGTGCAAGAGTTCAGCTTGGGCCCCCCCCCCCCTTCCTCCAGCGCTGGTTCACCTAGCTTTTCTGCCGGCCAAGTCAAAAATTGAAACCCCCTTCCATGCCAAATTCTCACCCTAACCTAACCTCCTAACATTACGTGTATCACTACAGAACATACAGGGTAAGGCTACATTCACACGACCCATTCACTTAAATGAACACTGTGTGCTGTCCGCATCTGTATGTCCATTCCTATTTTTGTCCGTTTTGCGGACAAGGATAGGCATTGTTACAGTGGATCTGCAAAAAAAACTGATGCCATATGGAACATCATCCTTTTTTTGCGGATCCGCAATTTGCAGACTGCAAAACACAATGTTCGTGTGAATGTAGCCTAATACAGCGCCCCATACCTCGTACATCCAGTGTAATACAGCGCCCCATACCTCGTACATCCAGTGACGTCTCCTCGGATGTAGATCTTTTCTTTCCTCATCTTCTCCTTTCAGACCAGGCGCCATTTTTCAGCCATTTCTCATCTCTGCAGTTAGACAGAAAAAAATCTTAGTTTACTACTTTTCCATCATCCTCCCGTCTTCTGGACAAATCATCCTACCACCCCCAGTACTGTGCCACTAGTACCACACAGATAGTGCCCTAAAATAACTGCGCCCAGCAAATAGTGTCCCTGACAGTAATAGTGTAAACATAACGTCCCCCAGAAATAACTGCGCTGATACTGTGCCAGGTGCCCCCCACAGTAATAGTGCCCCCCACAGTAATAGTGCCCCCAAAGTCCCAACTAATAATTCTCTGCCAGAGTGCACTTGTTAGTAATAGTGCCCCCAACAGTACTAATGTCCCCACTGTGCCCCAGAAGTAATGCTTTCAATGTGCCAGTAAGAAATGCCCCAGTGCCCCCATATGCCAGTAAGAAATGCCCCATGTGCCAGAAAAATGCCCCAGTGCCAGTAAAAAATGCCCCCAAGTGCCAGTAAGAAATGCCCCCATTGCCCCCATGTGCCAGTAAGAAATGTCCCCAGTGCCCCCATGTGCCAGTAAAAATGGCCCCAGTGCCAGTAAAAATGCCCCCGTGTCCCATGTGCCAGTAAAAATGCCCCCAGTGCCAGTAAAATGCTCCCAGTGCCCCCATGTGCAAGTAAAAAATGCCCCCAGTGCCAGTAAAATGCTCCCAGTGCCCCCATGTGCCAGTAAAAATGCCCCCAGTGCCAGTAAGAATGCCCCCAGTGCCAGTAAAATGCTCCCAGTGCCCCCATGTGCCAGTAAAAATGCCCCCAGTGCCAGTAAGAATGCCCCCAGTGCCAGTAAAATGCCCCCAGTGCCCCCATGTGCCAGTAAAAGTGCCCCCAGTACCAGTAAAAATGCCCCCAGTGCCAGTAATATGCCCCCAGTGCCAGTAAAAATGCCCCCCAGTGCCAGTAAAAATGCCCCCAGTGCCAGTAATATGCCCCCAGTGCCCCCATGTGCCAGTAAAAATGCCCCCAGTGCCCCCATGTGCCAGTAAAATGCCCCCAGTGCCCCCATGTGCCAGTAAAAGTGCCCCCAGTACCAGTAAAAAATGCCCCAGTGCCAGTAATATGCCCCCAGTGCCCCCATGTGCCAGTAAAAGTGCCCCAGTGCCAGTAATATGCCCCCAGTGCCCCCCATGTGCCAGTAAAAATGCCCCCATGTGCCAGTAAAAATGCCCCCCAGTGCCCCCATGGTGCCAGTAAAAATGCCCCCAGTGCCCCCATGTGCCAGTAAAATGCCCCCATGTGACAGTAAAAGTGCCCCCAGTGCCAGTAAAAGTGCCCCAGTGCCCCCCATGTGCTAGTAAAAATGCCCCCATGTCCCCTAATAGAGCTCCGGTCCGTGCTACAATAAAAAAATAAACACTAATACTTACCTCCATGGAGCTGTCAGCGATGCGATGCAGGCCTCTTCCGGCCTGTGTCCCGCGCTGTACGGCTCAGGCGGCGCGATGACGTCATCGCGCCGCCTGAGCCGGCCTCTGATAGGCTGCAGGCCCAGTGCCTGCAGCCTATCAGAGGAACGGGCAGGGGAGACGCCTCTCCCTCCCCTGCCCCGCAGTAGAATACTGGCATCTGTATCGCCGTCCCGAGGACGGCGATACAGATGACTATGGAGATGAGCGCTTCCACAATGGAAGCGCTCATCTCCCTCTGCCCCACCGCCGCCCGCAACTGTCCGCAGGGCCGCACCGCACCCGGCTAATTGGCGGTGCGGCCCTGCAAGTGGCAAGGGGGGCCCTCGGGGCCCCCCTGGCTTAGGGGCCCGGTCGCAACTGCGACCGCTGCGACCCCTATAGCTACGCCACTGCATGTGATAGTAAAATGTGCGGATGTACAAGGCTAAATTTAGAAATTCACGGAAAAAATGCACTAAAACAATAGATGCAAACAATATATGGACTAAGCCCTCACTCTATAGATAAAATCTGAGACTCTTAGCCAATACATTTTG
This sequence comes from Rhinella marina, assembly GCA_900303285.1. NCBI lineage: Eukaryota > Metazoa > Chordata > Amphibia > Anura > Bufonidae > Rhinella > Rhinella marina. The sequence goes on along the minus strand of ONZH01030875.1, from coordinate 168,845 downwards.
ATCAAAACACATCTGTGCCCACCTACTCAGCGCCACGGTGGTCTCAGGTCAGGCAGGTCCTACGCTAAACCTTCCTATGCGGTTGTGCATCTATGTTTAGGTGCGCAGACCCTGCACATATAGTGTGCTGCTCCTTGTTTTAGTGCATTTTTTCCGTGAATTTCTAAATTTAGCCTTGTACATCCGCACATTTTACTATCACATGGTGCAGGGTGTTTGTATCTGTTTTCCGTAAATATTTTTTTGATGTGTCTGGAAGGAGTGGCAGCTTCAGGTGTGAATGCGCTCCTGTTACCAGGGGAGTAGCATTCATGTGCACTTTTGCCCCACCTATCTAAGAGGCGACCTTGATTAAGGTGGTACATATAGGTGTGTGTGCTCCTCCTCTCATTGGTTGCTGATGCACACAGAGGTAACTAGGAGCAACACACTATATGTGCAGGGTCTGCGCACCTAAACATAGATGCACAACCGCATAGGAAGGTTTAGCGTAGGACCTGCCTGAACTGAGACCGCCGTGGTGCTGGGTAGGTGGGCACAGATGTGTTTTGATCAAAATGTATTGGCTAAGAGTCTCAGATTTTATCTATAGAGTGAGGGCTTAGTCCATATATTGTTTGCATCTATTGTTTTAGTGCATTTTTTCCGTGAATTTCTAGATGTGTGCATGAGGCCTTAGAGGTCACTGTTACCATCAGGTCTAATTTATTGCCCTGTACATAACTGTACAGTGCACCGAGGCCTCGTTCACACGGTCTGTATTTTGCATCAGTGTTTGATAAGACAGTATTTGGAACCTAAAAAGATAACATATAATGGGGATATTTGCATCTCTTCTGTGTTTTGGACCCACTCTGCCTTACAAATACTGATCAAATACTAATGCAAAATACTGACCATGTGAAAGGCCTTATGCTCAATTTGCATCTGTTTTGGCCATTTACGTCTGAAATCTTTTCTTTTTACATGGAAAAAAAAGTCCTGCATGCAGGACTTTAATGGTCACGATAACATGGTCAGTATTTGGTCAGTATTTTGCATCAGTATTTGTAAGTCAAAAGCAGGAGTGGAACCTAAAGAGATAAAATGTAATGGAAATGTTTGCATCTATTAATACTAATGAAATACTGATTGTGTAAAAGAGGCCTTATGGATGCTCAAAATACAGGATTGTTTTTTTTTTATTTTTTTCTTCTGACAGATCAGAAGAACGGAAAAATAAATGGTGAACACAGCCAAACAGTGAAAATAGTGGCCCAAATAACAGAGTGGGGAGGCGGAGCAGCAACAGTGGCATACAGCACAAGATGGTGGCAGATCACAGTAGTAGCAGAACCCAGCAACAGCAGTGTAATAGCAAAGCCCCTTGGCATGGATATTATGACAAGAAGCTCCATTGTAGGAATGGCAGTAGGCAGGTGGCAGCATCAGAATTGTGGCAGCAGCACGTGGCCAGAAGTAAGGGCCCATTTTGCACAATATTCCGGTGTGTCAGCATGTGCCAGTATAATCATTAGTGGCAGAATGATCTATTCAGTTGCATCAGCGTCTGGAAATCCTGGTTGATCCAAAGGAAAGGCGATTTCTCTTGTTGGGAACCATGCCCCCCACCGCTCTGATGCCACACTGCTAGCCAAGTAGGAAAGCATGTCCATGGCAAACCCGGGCCAGTTGCGGCCACACTTCACGTTTGCGTGCCTAGTAGTCCAGAGGATCCAAGGGTGCAGTCCAAGTATGCCATCACCTGCTGGTTGAGGTTCTGCTGCATATCACACTGCTGCTGCTGGGTGGCTTCTTCAGAAGGTGACTGAAGAAAACTGGTCATCAGAGACTCCAGACTTAAGTTGCTGCTTTGTAGTGGTGGAGTGTGAGCGCAGAGGGTCCCCCTAGTCAGACCTCCCTGAGGATGGTGCTCGTAGCAGCGACCAACTGACAAAACTGACAACATCTGGCCATTTGCACAAGGGACTCGGAGGGTCTCCCTGCCTCCATCTCCACTGCATACTGCCAGGGTCATCTGCATCATCTTTATTGTCATCCCTTAACTCCTCCTGCTTGTCTCCTGTTCTTTGGGCAGATAAGCCACCTAGTTGTGTATAAAAGTCCTGGGCGTTTATGTCCTCCTACTCTTCATCCTCCTCCTCTGCCTGGTCATTCTCCTCAGGGCTCAGGTGGCAGGAACATGTAGGCACCACGTCTTCTGTCCCCTCACCAATCATATTTCTCAGCATCCCCTCCAGGCTGTGAAGGATGGCATCATTCATCCCAGCTAACAAAGTGGCCTCCTCAAACGGCGTGTAACCATAAATGGTACGTATCACGCATGAGCTGCTACTGGCTAACGTAGAAATTACAATGGGAACCTGCCATCTGCTGCATTAAGAAATCTTTGACTGCCTTCCTCTGCTCGTACAAGCGGTCTAACACATAGAGTTCCAACGGTGGAAACGTCGCATATCAGGCAATGTTGGGGAAGAGCATTTTGCCTTTGCAGCACAAGGTTGTGTTTTGCACGGTAAGAGTGGCAGAAGTGCATGCACAGTTTCCTGGACATTTTTAACAGCTCTTACAGTTCAATGGATGACTTGAGGAACCGGGTGACAATGGGATTGAAGACATGCGCCATGTAGGGTGCATGGGTCACCCCTCCCTGATGCCACACAGACAAAATGTTCTTCCCGTTATCAATAACCATGGTTCCTATCTCCAGTTGGTGGGGAGACAGACAGTGTTCAATTTCCTTATTGATAAAACAGAGCAGTTCCTCCCTGGTGTGGCTCCGCTCACCCAGGATGACGAGGTGCAGAACCGCATAAGGGCCCGTTCACACGACCATGTGAATGGGGCCGCATGTGTTCCGCAATTTTGCAGAATAGATGTGGCCCCATTCATTTTAATGGACGGCATTAGATCGCAGAGAGCCGCGGCTCTGTGAAAAAAGATTGCGGACAAGAAACAGGCATTTTGTATGGGGTGACGGCCATGTGTGTTCCGCAAATTGCGGAACACACACTGGCCGGCATCCGTGTTTTTGCGGATCCGCAACAACACTGCCGACTGAACAGCCCCTAAGTGATATGATGGGGGACCACTGTGTACTGTGCCTAGAGGGGATGGTGAGGACAAGGTGGAGGCAGGACATTGGCGCAGAAATCCCAGTATTACAACGTGGAGGTGGCATTACCATCACCTGGCCAAGTTGCTGGTGTGCTTAGGCCGGAATGACATTTACCCAGTGGGCTGTGAATGACATATATTGTCCATACGTCAGCGTTGGCGTAAACTCTACCAGACATCAAGAGGCCCAAGTACTGACCCACCTTCTGCTCAATGTACGTGTGCAAGGCTTGTACAGCTTTTTAGGAAAAATAATGTCGACTTGGGACTCTCCACCTTGAGTGGGCAGAAACCCTCAGTTCTCTGAAATGTGTAGATCTGATGATGACAATGCCCCCTCTTCACCCGGCTCCCACATGGGATCGGTTACATCATCATCTACATATGTTTGCGTGTCTGTTAACAGTTTGCACTTTGCAGAAATACTGTCCCTAGCGAATGAGCGTCTTGTCATGCCTCTCCCTATGCTCAGCTCACAGGAAAATGGTAGCGACCACGCAGGATCAGGGTTTTATAGGGCTCTGTCTAGCCATGACATCACAGGGGAATGGCTACCTGCGGATTGTCTGGCTGCACGGAATTATGGGTAATATTGCATGCTTGTCTCCTCTACACTTACTTTCACTTTCCAGCACGTGCAGCCGCCATTTTGGGAAATTAATTCGAAACAAATTCTGCTAGGAATAATATGTGTGATATGATGAAGTGTGCTATAGATGTTTTACAAGTGTTTCCTCTGCAAAATAAATCTACACCAGATCTGGATAAATAATTTATAAGTTTAGTTGACAACCAAGTAAAATTAGCATATGTGTCAAGGCTCTTAGCAGCTTATTGGTGTTTAGCTTTGATCATATCTTTCTCATGCATTGTAACAGATGCATGTTTCTGTCTCACACACACACACACTATACACAGCATGGGCGCAAATACAAACAACTGGGCCCCATAGCAAATTTTTGGACAGGGCCACCGCACCTACTTCCCCGTAACCCACACTCCTATTGCTAGTCAAGATTGCCAAGCTCGCCATACAACCCCCACTTGATCATATAACAAATATGACAAAATAACCAGCAGGGTTGGATTTTTTGCGATTCTGGGTTCGCTGTCATGGCAACCTGCGAGTCACGCTGCGAACACATTCATTTCTATGGATGCCCCAACCTAACACACAGGAACATTATACCAAACAGAGCTGGATTGTGCACTGCCATATATCAATATCGTAGGCTAGGGATCTGCAACCTTCAGCACTAGAGGCCTCACAGCGGCTGTCCGGCTGATTCCTGGCCGGTCTCCCTTGGACCCTATTATAGCCATTGGGGCCGAGAAGGCTTTCCGATAAAGTCCGGCAATGCCAAATCCAGAGAGCTTCGGCGGGATGTTATCTGCTGAAACTCCTGTGGCAGTGTGAAAGAATACAAAGACACAATAGCTCATCCATATGATGTATTTGTGAAACATGGATGAAAGGGATGCAGAACTTTAGTGTGATGATCGGCGGGGCACCGGACTAGTTATCAAACTTTATTCCAGTGGAAATTGACATGCTGCACAGGCAGCAAGATGATAAGTTGAGGGACACCACAATATAGAAGAAGCAGAGAAAGCGGGAGGCAATAATGGCAGTCCTATGTAACACCAGAGATAACACAGTGATAACTCTCTAAGTACAGATAATGTAGTAGATATTAGCCACAGTCCTATGTAACACCACAGATAACAGTGATAGCTCGCTGAGTACAGATATTTTAGATGACACCTGCAGTCCTATATAACACCACAGATAATGCACAATGATCTCTCAGTTCACGTAACGCACAGTGATCTCTCAGTGCACGTAATGCACAGTGATCTCTCAGTACACGTAACGCACATTGATCTCTCAGTACACGTAACGCACATTGATATCTCAGTACACGTAACGCACAGTCATCTCTCAGTACACGTAACGCACAGTGATCTCTCAGTACACGTAACGCACAGTGATCTCTCAGTACACGTAACGCACAGTGATCTCTCAGTACACGTAACGCACAGTGATCTCTCAGTACATGTAACGCACATTGATCTCTCAGTACATGTAACGCACAGTGATCTCTCAGTACACGTAACGCATATTGATCTCTCAGTACACGTAACGCACAGTGATCTCTCAGTACACGTAACACACATTGATCTCTCAGTACACGTACCGCACATTGATCTCTCAGTACATGTAACGCACAATGATCTCTCAGTGCACGTAACGCACATTGATCTCTCAGTACACGTAACGCACAATGATCTCTCAGAGCACGAAACGCACAGTGATCTCTCAGTGCACGTAATGCACAATGATCTCTCAGTGCACGTAACGCACAATGATCTCTCAGTGCACGTAACGCACAATGATCTCTCAGTGCACGTAACGCACAATGATCTCTCAGTACACGTAACGCACATTGATCTCTCAGTACACGTAATGCACAGTGATCTCTCAGTGCATATAACGCAGTGATGCTACCCTCAGTATGCTACCCTCACTGAGCTCAGCATAGTGTAGTGACAGACCCGCAGATTTCAGTGGTCTGTCACTGCTGTGATGGCAGTCAGAACCATTAGTACTGACCTGCCAAAACCTGCACCATGCACCAGCGCAGTGAGGTAGATGAGTCTGATGCAGCCCTCTGCCCCGTCTCCTGGCGACAACTGACAGGTTTCTTTCCTATGCACAAGAAGACCCATCGGTCATTTTCAAGAGCATCATAGGACTCATCTCCCTCTCCTGGAGTACGCTGAATGCTTCGGTAGGTCAGTACTCTAAAAATACTGGAAAACTATCTTAGTTGCCCACAGAAACCAATCAGAGTTCACATTGCATTTCTTTACGTGTCTTTAAAAAATGAAAGGTTCTGATGTATTTCTATCGGAAACTAAGATAGTTTTCCTGTTAGACAGTTTTGATACATGAGGCCCACTGACTGCCAGCACAGCGGTGACAGATCACTGAAACAGCAGGTCTGTCGCTACACTATGCTGCCCTGAAGGTAGAATACAGGAGATGAAAGGTTTCATTTAAGGAAGACTGTTTGCTATGCTAAAAGTCTAAACACAGGTGGAAGTTAAAGGGGTTTTCCGAGACTTTAATACTGATGACCTATCCTCAGGATAGGTCATCAGTATTTGATCACCCGACACCCGGACAGTATTCTGACACCTGGAACTCCCACTGATCAGCTGTCTGTGAAGGCCGTGTTGTAGGCGCAGCTCAGCCCCATAGAAGTGTATGGGGCTGAGTTGCGATACCAAGCACAGCCGCTATACAATGTACAATGCTGTGCTTGGTGAGCAGGGAGAAGGCTGCAGCACTCACAGGAGCGCTGGCGTCTTCTCAAACAGCTGGTCAGCGGGTGTCCTGAGTGTCGGACCCCTACCGTTCAGATACTGATTACTTATCCTGAGGGCAGTCTTGAAAACCCTTTTAAGAGTCAGAGCAGGAAGTAGAATACATGGAGTGAGATAATATCCGGAAAACCATACATCCAATTATTGTAAAAAAATAAAAGAAATGGAATACATAGAATATTCACATATATAGGCTGTTAATAATGTAATGAAAAATGATGGTAGTGTTCCTTTAAGTATAGATGATCTATGCTTAGGATAGGTGATCAAATTGGTGGGAGTCTGACTCGCTAATCAGCTGTTTGTAGCCGGTACCTATGATCATTCTCACTTGTGGGTTAAAGGCGATTGTTCAGCCGACAGCTATCACTCCCGATAGCTCCTTCCTATTTTCCCCTACACGTTTGGCTTGGCGGTAAGTGTATGTGTATTCTATGGAGAGTGGAGAAAACCGCTGCCAGAAGCTTCTGGAAGTGGCTTACCTCCAGAGAGAACAAAAGGATTGGCCAAAAATATTTATTTCGCCCAACCCTTGTCTCCAGCTTAGAATCATTCTTTTTTTGCCATAATAAAAACCATCTTTTTGTACTAACTTTGCACGGAGTTTGTGGACGGCCTGTGCTTATGTAAGCAGGCTGAGAGACAATATTATATACTTACACACAGAAAATAATTTATTGTAAAACCATATAAAACTGGCTATATGTTTTGGCATATTGCCTGTTTTATATGTTTTTATGCAGTAAACTTTTTGACTTGTATACCTTTAAGATGTATACCTTTACTATTGTGATCTGTGAAACTAGTTCTTAAGGTTTAAAAAGACACAGGCCCATCAAGTTCAATCCACATATAATTGGACTGTGTTGATTCAGAGGAGGGAAAAATCCCTATGAGGTGGTTGCCAATTGCCCATGGATCAATGCCTCATCTCCAGAAATCTAATACAATAGTATAACCGTATAATAGGAACCTGTCAGATGCACTATACTGTCCACACTGAAGGCAGCATAGTGTAGTGACCGCTCCGACCTAAGCCTTTTAGGTAGCACCTAAGCCTTTTTTTTTTTTCAAACTAACCCCAACCTGTCTTGGTACTGCATACCACCCATTTTCTTAATCACCTTGGCCGCCCTTCTCTGCACCTCTGCAAAGGAAAGGAGGGAAAAAAGCCCAATGAGAGCTTGCTTACCAGTAGACCATGTTAGACTACTACAGCAATTTATCATAATTGTCTTCAAGGACCCAATGCTGGATAGGGATGGTCTTGTAGATGATGAAAATAGTTATGTCTTTAATATCATATTTGTCAGAACTGATTTATCTTTCTGCTGTCTCATTAGTGGTCTTAAACATCAGAGTCAAAGTGACATTGTCTTTCTGACTGGTTACCTGGCAAAGATTGTAGGTCCACAAGGAACAATGGATCCACATCACTGTCTGAAGATCCACGTTGCTTCATCATTAGATTTTCTGCGCAAGCACTTGGGTGAGTATACTAAAAATTCTTTAGATGTACACTATTTACATATGTATTTATAGTTTATCTTTTGTATACTGATTTTTATGTACATGACACTGACTGCTACTGGATTTAAAGGGGTTTTCTGTGAGTTTAATATTGATGACCTATTCTTTGACTCCCGATGCTCCTGCTGATCAGCTGTTCCAGTGAGCACTGCGGACTCTTCTGGTGCCAGTGATTTCACGTTCATCAGTCTCATGCCCTAGGCTCAGCTTGGTCCCATTTAAGAGAATGGGCCAGGGCTTCAATACTAAGCACAGCCACTATACAGTGAACAGTGCTGTGTGTGGTATGCTGTGAAGAGGCAGTGGCAGCACCAGGTGTCAGAACGCCACAGATCAGATATTGATGACCTATCCCAAGGATTTCCTCCTGGAAAACACCTTTAAAGGGCATCTGTCAGCAGATTTGTACCTGTTAAGCTGGCTAATGTGTTGCATATGCACTTGGCAGCTGACAACATCCGTGTTGGTCCCATGTTCATATGTGCCCACATTGCTAAAAAAAATTATTTTTAAATATATGCAAATTAACCTATAGGATCAACAAGGGCATTGCCATTACACTTAGAGGCTCTGCTCTATGTGCAACTGCCGCGCCCTCTGCATTTTGAATGACAAGGCCAGGCTGTGAAAACGTCATCATGCCTAGCCCTGCCAATTAAAGTGCAGAGGGCACAGTAGTTGCAGAAAGAACAGAGCCTCTAGGTGTAATGCCAACGCCCTCGTTGCTCCTAGAGGCTCATTTGCATATATTAAAACATCATCTTTCTCTTAATGCAGGCTCATAGGAACATGGGACCAACAGATGCCTTCAGCTGCCGAGTGCACATATAACAGATCAGCCAGTTTCATAGGTAGAAATCTGCTAACAGATGTCCTTTAATGTAAACTGTACTGAAATATTCAGATTTAAAAGTGTGAAAAGTTTAACAGGAGATATCTCCAACTAGGCATTATTTAGTTTCTAGGTACAAGAGAGTGCAGAGTAATTTCACATAGCTCTGTTTTTCAGAATTCCCTGCTTTCTTTCACACAGCCACAGCCATACATTGAAAAATACAGACTGTCTCAAGTGGAATGTACTGTACATAGATTTTAAAGGGGTTTTCCTGGACCCAGCAAACCCACCTAAATTACACCTGTAGAAGAAAGTTTATAGTATGCTTATAAGCTCGTAGTCGTGTAGATCAGCCACATAAGAACCTTGTGACGACCCTCTTCTGAAAAACCTGCTTCTGCTGATGTCACTTCCAGGTTTCCAGCCTTGGGTTTGGGTGAAGTGTTACTGCCACAGCCCAGGATGAGGGAGATGCTGTGGCAGGGGTCAGACCTATTTCTGGTCTACAGTATGTGCACACTATTTGGAGCTCTGCATCTGTAAAAACAGAAGAGGGGATGACCTTTATAGCAACAGGTTCCCTATTCAGTGGGAAAAGGTAGTGAAAAGGGGCCAAACAGTGTAGAACACCAGAATGTCACTCAGCTGCCACCCAGACGGGTTACTGACCCATTCAAGTTGAATAGGTCTGGATCCGTCTGAGGAATCCACACGGATGTTGCCTGTGTGCCCTTTTGGCTAATAGAAGAACTGATCTGTCCCTGTCATAAGCTACACTTACATAGGAAACAGGTCTTCTTGAATACATTGTACCACTAAGTCCACCAGTGTAACCTGAAGAGCCAGCAATGGAATATAGCCGTCAGATAGTGTGCAAACTTAAAAATAACTTTTAAAATCTTGAATATGAACATTGAAATATTTTTAGCGCACAATGTGCTATGCTGTTGTAATAATATTGTCAGCATTGGTGCTACATATAAACCTAGTCTAATATGAGCTGTGCTGTACCCGCACACATCCTCTAGGGGCATGTTCTGACTGACGCTCCCATGTTATGCTCTCATTTATAGTTTATGTCTGTTTTTGTCAGATCTGCCGATATCTGTTCCCAGCTTGGAAGATCTGAGGGAAGTGATTCAAGCTCAAGTCATTTATGGATTTCCTTTAATAAATGACAGCAAATTATGACATAGGAAGATGGAAGTCTGTCTTTGGGACTTTTGCTAATTTAACTGTGCCTGGAGCCTGAGAGAATGGGGCTTTGTTGTGGGATTCAGAGGCCCTTGTGTTGTAATAAATAAAGCACTGTTGATGAAAATATGGCTGGGTTATTGTGTACTATGTCCCTCGGTCCGAGTCACACAGAAAGCTGATGAGAGCACTCACACTGCAGTCATTGCTGTGACAGACGCCCTGCAGAGGACTTGCTGCTGCCCATAATGTGCATGTGCCAAACATAGAACATCATCAATTGTGCAGGAGGCTTATGTAACAACTGAAAGGGAGTAAGGAGCTCATTTCATTCCAGAAAAATATCTTATAGAAATTAATTCTGCTCTGCATCATGTGGAAGATGCTGAGTACACAAACATGGTCTTAATTCTATGTGGAGTCTCAGAACATTTCAAGTGACGGCTCATTCCTGGCATATATAATGGTGCTTATAGATGTCTCTCCGTGCCACTACACAACTGTCTATGTCTAGAAATAAACTCTCCTGATTGTGAGCCATAAAGCAAGAACTTGCATTTCACTGCATTGGCGCAATACCATGTCTAAAGCAAATGTTTGAAGGTAGATTTCGTTTTCTTGCAGGGCATCGCTCTTTTGGTTAAAAGGGATATCTGACCTAATAAAATTTTCAGCCGAAACATGTATACTCACTGTGCAGGCAAACACTGAAAAGGTTGTTTGGTATTCTCAGTGCTATGCTCAGTAGGAAAGAGTCACATAGCACCTTTTTATATTTGTTTTTTAAAAGATTATCACAAAACAGTATAACATATAACTAATGACCAATATCACACTGTCAAGATTGTCTTAGGTCCTACAGAGCAGACGAACATACTACAGATATAATATCAGTGAGGCCGCTATCACATCAGCATTTGTTATTTCCGTTATTGTGCTCCGTTTTTACAATGAAAATAACAGAACTGGCACATACAGTAGCTAAAGTACAATGTTGGAAACTGGGTGCGGCAACACAAGACTTCTTGAGAAGACTTCTTTTTGATTTGTTTGATTTGTTTATGCAGACACAAGACAGCGTTGAAATAAATATAGAAGTCAGGCAGAATACAGCATGATATAGGTGGAAGTGTGAAGCAGCAGTGGAAAAAAGGCAGTGGCTGGTTATGTCCCCAAACATGGTATTTTATACCCCATAGAGCAAAGGAATAATTAGTATTATTATAATTCAAATTTGCTGCATAGTCCCGCAGTCCATAGACATCAATGTGTTTCACACAGATTACATCATTACAACATTATTATACATAACATAGGACATCACAAATATTTTACTATTCATAACCATTCATATATATAATTTACAACAATAAGAACTTTGAATTGGACAAAAGTTTCTTATCATTGAATACGTCGTGCGTACATAATTTGTTCCCTTGGGTCAGCCATCAGTATTCTCCAGTCTTAGTCATTGTCTCCATTCTCCTCTTCAAGGAGATATATGAACCATTAACACTTTAGTTGGTCATCTTTATTTATTACCTATCCTAAAACCAAGGGCCAAACATAATCATAAATAGCCTTCTACAACTTCAGCAACCAAGTACATTAAAGGGGTTCTCTGGGATTTTAATATTGATGTCCTATCCTCAGGATAGGTCATCAATATCAGATGGGTGGGGGTCTGACACCCGGCACCCCTGGCGATCAGCTGTATGAAGGGAAGGTGCACGCAGTGTGCACGTGCCATCTCCCTTCTCACTTGCTACTATGTCTATGGCAAAGCAGCAGGAAGAGAAAAGGGAGATGGCACGTGCACACTGCGTGCACCTTCCCTTCACACAGCTGATTGGCAGGGTTGCCAACTTTCAGCCTCCCGCCAATCTGATATTGATGACCTATCCTAAGAATAGTTCATCAATATTAAAAGTCCGGAGAACCCCTTTAATCTTATCTAAAATCCCCATTGCTAATGCAACTATTACCTACTTTCTGAAGCCCACCATTACATCATGACCCTTTAATCAATTACTTCAGGACCTAAATTTTATTAACCAAACTAACCGAGCTTTTCTTCACTTTAACTCTTTGCTAAACCCCTTTCTGAGGTGATAACACAAGATATCTGCCCAAGGCAACATGGCTGACCATCAGATAGTATCTTACATACAGCGCTGGTACTCAGGTCAGGGGACTTGCCTGTAAACATGAATCATGCATATTAAACTACCGGACATCAGTGCTGATAGTTTAATAATGCTTACTACTAGCTGCATGCATGTGCTGTTACCAGTGGCATTAACTTTTAGAAGGCTATTTACACAGTCACTTTCTAGGCAGTTAGCTTAAAGGGGTTTTCTGAGTTATATATATTGATGACCTATCCTCAGGATAGGTCATCAATATCAGATCGGCGGGGGTCCGACACCCGGCACCCCCGCCGATCAGCTGTTTGAAGAGGAGGCGTGCGCCGTATCAGCGCTGCCTCCTCTTCACTGTTTACATGCTGGCCGTAACGGGGTAGTGGTGAGTAGGTGTAATTACACCTCACCGCCCCATTCATTTCTATGGGAAGAATCGCTTCCATAGACTTGTATAGAAGCGATTCTTCCCATAGAAATGAATAGGGCGGTGAGGTGTAATTACACCTACTCACCACTACCCCCGTGTCGGCCAACATGTAAACAGTGAAGAGGAGACAGCGCTGATACGGCGCACGCCTCCTCTTCAAACAGCTGATTGGCGGGGGTCCGACACCCTGAGGATAGGTCATCAATATATATAACTCGGAGAACCCCTTTAATGGTTACTGAAATCTCAGAGTGCTTTCTTATATAAAAGCCTTTTGCTCTTGGCTCAAATAGTTAAACGATGCATATGTTAACTGTTGCATTAGAAAGAGTCACGTTCTCTGGGCATAAGTTCTTAAACATGGCACCTCAGGTTTGTGTTTAAAGGGGTTGTTCGAGTTATTTGTTTGTTCTTTATATGTTTCTAACTTGTCAGGTATAACAACTTTCCCATATACTTAGTGCTTCTAAAGCTGCTGGTTTCTTAGAGTTGACTGAGGGTCACATGACCTGTGATGTCAGGTTATCTCCCTGGTCTGTGATGTTTCGTGCACAAGCCTCAGAGTTCACATAACAGTCTGTACACAGAGACGTCACTGGCCACGCCCCCTTTCTTTGCCGGGCTGCTATCTGCTCTCTCCCTGGATTCCTTCAGATAAAACATTAACCCCTTCAGCCAGAACACACTGAGGGCTCAAGGCTTTACAAACAAATAGTAGCTGCAGCAGTGAGAGGAGACAAATGCTGGGCAATGAGCTATAGAGGAATTGTATTGTACAAGAACAGGTAGGGAGGATTTCCTATGTGTATCAGCAGTGTCATTGTACAGCTGGGACTTGTAGTCCTACACATACAACATGCTGCTGAGTATTCCAGCAGGCAGACATGTCACTCAGCACTTGTATTCACTGCCTTTGCAGAGAAGGGGGGAGGGGCTGAGATTGTTGTTATTGCATGTAAACAAAGGCCAGAAGAGAACCAGGGAAATGAGGAAATATAGATTTTTTTTTGCCTAAAACTTGCAGAACTTAGTTATATATTGCTGCCCATCAGATTTACAGTGCTATATTTTTTTTTTCATAACTTGGACAACCCCTTTAACCTAAAAAGAGGAAGATGGTGCAACAGGCACAACTTGGATTGGGGAAAACACTAAGTCACTAAAAGGTTACAGTAGAGTTTCTTCAATAGCCATACAACTGCCACTAGCAACTAGCTAATCAGAGTCCCTCGCCCTTTTATTATGTTGACCTTGCGGGCAGGCCCGTTTCTAGAGGCGGGCGAGGGGTGCGACCGCACGGGGCGCAGTGGTCTGGGAGGAAGAGGGGGGCGCTGCGCTGCCTTGTATTTTCATACAGGCTGAGCTGCGCTGGGTTACTTGCACTCCGGCTCCTCCGGCTCAAAACCTGTGAGCCGGAGGAGCCGGAGTGTAAGTAACCCAGCGCAGCTCAGCCTGTATGCGCTGCTGTGTCCTGGCTGTCTGCAGCGTCAGGACGTACAGAGCGCTCTCTGACCTGACGCTGCAGAAGGTCAGGTGACTGCAGCGCGGGCCCTGTGAAGAGGAGACCACCGGAAGAGGAGAGGAGCGGCTGAGAAGAAGAGGTAAGTTAATTTATTTTTTTTAAGTCTGATAAGGGGGTCTGGATGGCTAATAAGGGGGTCTGATCTGAGGTCTGGGGTCTGGATGGCTAATAAGGGGGTCTGATATGAGGTCTGGGGGTCTGGATGGCTAATAAGGGGGTCTGATTCTGAGGTCTGGGGGTCTGGATGGCTAATAAGGGGGTCTGGATGGCTAATAAGGGGGTCTGATCTGAGGTCTGGGGGTCTGGATGGCTAATAAGGGGGTCTGGATGGCTAATAAGGGGGTCTGATCTGAGGTCTGGGGGTCTGGATGGCTAATAAGGGGGTCTGGATGGCTAATAAGGGGGTCTGATCTGAGGTCTGGGGGTCTGGATGGCTAATAAGGGGGTCTGATATGAGGTCTGGGGGTCTGGATGGCTAATAAGGGGGTCTGATCTGAGGTCTGGGGGTCTGGATGGCTAATAAGGGGGTCCTGGATGGCTAATAAGGGGGTCTGATCTGAAGCTGATCTGAGGTCTGGGGGTCTGGATGGCTAATAAGGGGGTCTGATAAGGGGGGTCTGGATGGCTAATAAGGGGGTCTGGATGGCTAATAAGGGGGTCTGAAGGTCTGATCTGAGGTCTGATAAGGGGTCTGAAAGGATAAGGGGGTCTGAAAGGCTGATAAGGGGGGTCTGAGGTGTGATAAGGGGGGTCTGAGGTGTGATAAGGGGGTCTGAAAGGCTGATAAGGCGGGTCTGATAAGGGGGTCTGGATGGCTAATAAGGGGGTCTGAAGGTCTGATCTGAGGTCTGATAAGGGGGTCTGAGGTCTGTAAGGGGGTCTGAAAAGCTGATAAGGGGGTCTGAGAGCTGATAAGGGGGTCTGAGGGCTGATAAGGGGGTCTGAAAAGCTGATAAGGGGGTCTGAGGGCTGATAAGGGGGGTCTGAGGTCTGATAAGGGGGGTCTGAGGTCTGATAAGGGGGTCTGAGGGCTGATAAAAGGGGTCTGAGGTCTGATAATGGGGTCTGAAGGGCCGATAAGGGGGGTCTGAGGTCTGATAAGGGGGTCTGAAAAGCTGATAAGGGGGGGTCTGAAAAGCTGATAAGGGGGGGTCTGAGGTCTGATAATGGGGTCTGAGGTCTGATAATGGGGTCTGAGGTCTGATAAGGGGGTCTGAGGTCTGATAAGGGGGTCTGAAAAGCTGCTAAGGGGGTCTGAGGTCTGATAAGGGGGTCTGAGGTCTGATAAGGGGGTCTGAGGTCTGATAATGGGGTCTAAAGGGCTGATAAGGTGGGTCTGAGGTCTGATAAGGTGGGTCTGAGGTGTGATAAGGTGGGTCTGAGGGCTGATAAGGTGGGTCTGAGGTCTGATAAGGTGGGTCTGAGGTCTGATAAGGTGGGTCTGAGGTCTGATAAGGGGGGTCTGAGGTCTGATAAGGGGGGTCTGGGGTCTGATAAGGTGGGTCTGGGGTCTGATAAAAGGGGTCTGAGGCTGATAAGGGGGTCTGAGGTCTGATAAGGGGGTCTGAGGTGTGATAATGGGGTCTAAAGGGCTGATAAGGTGGGTCTGAGGTGTGATAAGGTGGGTCTGAGGTGTGATAAGGTGGGTCTGAGGGCTGATAAGGTGGGTCTGAGGTCTGATAAGGGGGGTCTGAGGTCTGATAAGGGGGGTCTGAGGTCTGATAAGGTGGGTCTGAGGTCTGATAAAAGGGGTCTGAGGGCTGATAAGGGGGTCTGAGGTCTGATATGGGTCTGAGGTGTGATAATGGGGTCTAAAGGGCTGATAAGGTGGGTCTGAGGTGTGATAAGGTGGGTCTGAGGTGTGATAAGGTGGGTCTGAGGGCTGATAAGGTGGGTCTGAGGTCTGATAAGGTGGGTCTGAGGTCTGATAAGGGGGGTCTGAGGTCTGATAAGGGGGGTCTGGGGTCTGATAAGGTGGGTCTGGGGTCTGATAAAAGGGGTCTGAGGGCTGATAAGGGGGTCTGAGGTCTGATAAGGGGGTCTGAGGTGTGATAATGGGGTCTAAAGGGCTGATAAGGTGGGTCTGAGGTCTGATAAGGTGGGTCTGAGGTGTGATAAGGTGGGTATGAGGGCTGATAAGGTGGGTCTGAGGTCTGATAAGGGGGTCTGAGGTCTGATAAGGTGGGTCTGAGGTCTGATAAGGTGGGTCTGAGGTCTGATAAGGGGGGTCTGGGGTCTGATAAGGTGGGTCTGGGGTCTGATAAGGGGGGTCTGAGGTGTGATAAGGGGGGTCTGAGGTGTGATAAGGTGGGTCTGAGGTCTGATAAGGTGGGTCTGAGGTCTGATAAGGTGGGTCTGAGGTGTGATAAGGTGGGTCTGAGGTGGGATAAGGTGGGTCTGAGGTGTGATAAGGTGGGTCTGAGGTGTGATAAGGTGGGTCTGAGGTCTGATAAGGTGGGTCTGAGGTGTGATAAGGTGGGTGTGAGGTGTGATAAGGTGGGTCTGAGGTGTGATAAGGTGGGTCTGAGGTGTGATAATGGGGTCTGAGGTCTGATTATGGGGTCTGATAATGGGGTCTGAAAAGCTGATATGGGGGTCTGAGGTCTGATGGGGGTCTGGTCTGAGGTTTTATACATGGTCTGAGATGGTGGGGGTTCTGACATGAAGGTCTAATAGGGGTCTCATCTGAGGTTTGATATGGGTCTGATCTGAACAGTAAGGGGGTATTTTTTGTACTGGCACACTATCTGTGTGGTACCAGTATATTCCAGGGGACTGTTTCTACAGTATAGTTTTGGGGGGCACAGCGGGCACAGTATTAGAGGTGGCAAAATGGAATGTTCAGAAAGTGAGGAGGATGATGGAAAAGTAGGAAACTAAAATGTCTGTTTGTCAAACTCTGCAGAGAGAAGAGATGGCTGAAAGAAATCATCATGGCGGTCTGGTCTGACAGGAGAAGATGAGGAAAGAGAACATCTACATCACAGAAGACGTCACTAGATGAAGAGGTACATATGTGGAGCTGTATGTCCCTGTACGAGCGCTGCTTTCTCTGCTCTGTTTACCTGATCACAACTGCAAATGAGCAGGTGAACAGAAAAGAGAAAACATCATTTCATTTTTCACCTCAGGCAGCAGAAAAGCTAGAATCGGCCCTGCTGGTAGTTATACCCCTGTAGCATAGTGTGCAGGGTGGCGGGGGGCTGTGCATAAGTCAGTGTTATTTGATTGGGGGGGGGGGGCGCTTTTTTAATGTTCGCCCTATTGTTAAAATTCCCTAGAAACTGCCCTGCTTGCGGGCCTACTCATGTATAGTTGATTTAGTATCAACTGGGTTAGACTCCGGCAGCAGCCTGGAGTCGGTGGATTCCTGGATGGCAATCCTTCTCCACTGGTCCAGGAATTGTCCACAGGTAGCAGGAACATGGGCCACAGATGATAGGTCTGGTTCGTTCTTCCAGCTGATATTCCAGTCAGAGCGAAAGGCAACACTTTCTTCATGGTGGCTCTGGGCACTGGGTTGGTACTGAAGCCCAGTGGATCTGGATCAGGAGCAATAGCCGAGTGATCCCCATGGTAAAGAGACATCTCAGACCATCAGCAGTAGTGTAGTCCACCACATTCTCCGGGTAGAAACTGTGCGGCCGCTCCAGGAGATAGGTCCACTTGACAGCGTGGCGAATTATGAAGTAGAGTGGTCTCTACATAACATAGGGAGCCATAGCCTTTTTCAGTGGAGGAGACTAACTCCTCATTTCCTCTCCGGAGGTGTCACGCCCATGTGTGGGAGGGAGACACCACACCAGATTAAGAAGGAGAGGGAACAAGGAACAAGGCCTGAAAGCTAGTGAAGGAAAAGAACACCTCCTAGTCAAATCCCTAGTTACAGTCTTGACTGGCTATCAGTATGAACAGACCCCAAAGGTAGGTGAGTTCATACTCAGAAGTACCTAGACTCCTATTACACCCTATAAGACCATGGCGATAGTGACAGGACTGAGACTACCTGTTCCTCCAGGAATGTAGGATGGACAGTAGTCTCCCTCAGGCCTACAACAAAGGGAAAACAACAGACAAACCAAAACTAAATGCAAAAGAGAAAGGAAACACTTAAAGGGTATGTACACCTTTGTAGTCATTTTTTATGATTGCATTTAACTTATTTTTGGATATTTTCATTTGGTCTTTATAAAAAATATTAAGGTGTTCAGTCACAAAGGGTTAACTGTCTAGCTGGATGACTGGTACTTTCACTTTCACTTTGTGCCGGTCATCTAATTACCCTTATCTGTAAACTACTGAGAGGTCATAAACACATACTTAAGCCACATTCTTATCAGTAAGGTAAGGATTGAGCTTTAATGAGTGTTTATGATGTGAGAGAGAAGAGATAAGCTGTCCGTCTGCTCCTCAGATGACAGAAATGAGAAAAAATCCACAGGTAGCAAGTATAGCTTCTCAGCTCTGTACACAAAAAAGGATTCCATACTGTTAATAAAGACCAATTGAAAAAGTGATTTTTAGGTCAAAATAAGTATAATGCATTAATTTAAAAAAATTTCCCCCAATTGCCTTTCCCTTCGCGCCCGGAGCTTTTTTCGGTTCTGCATTTTCGTTTTGCGCTCCCTGCCTTCAAACAGCCATAACTCTTTTATTTTTCTGTTCACATAGCTGTATGAGGGCTTGTTTTTTGCGGGACAAGTTGTACTTTCCAACACCACCATTTAATATTGCATACGGTGTAGTGGGAAGCGGGAAAAAAAATTCCAAACCGGGTGAAATTGCAAAGAAAACGCTATTCCGCTACAGTTCTACGGGTTTCTTATTTACAGCGTTCGATGTGCATTAAAACTGATCCATTACTTTCATTCTACTGGTCAGTACGAATCCGGCAATACCTAATATGTATAGTTTTTCCTGCGTTTTCATAGTGATAAAATAATTAGAAAGTTGCCCTTTTTTTTTTTTTTTTTTTTTTTCCTTGTCAAATCTTGACCCCTATAACTTTTTGGTATTTATGTGTACAGAGCTGTATGGGGGCTCATTTTTTGCGGGACGATCTGAAGTTTTTATTGATACCATTCTGGGGTGTGTATGACTTTTTGATCACTTTTTATTTAATTAAAAAAAAAAAAAAAAAGCGACAAAAAACGGCAAATCGCCATTTGGACGCTTTTTTCCGCCACACAATTCGCCGTATTGGAATTTTTTTTTATATTTTAAAAGTACGGGCGTTTTCGGTCACGGTGATACCCATGATGTCTATATTTATTGTTATTTAGGTATTTATTTTTTACTTATACGGAAAGGGGGGTGATTTGAACTTTTACATCTTTTTTATTTTTTATATATTTTTTAACATTTTTTTTTAATTTTTTTTTACTATTAGAAAGCTCAAATATGGGCTTATATATTGTGGCTTTTTGTTTTTTTTCTTTATGAGCAATTCTGGGTTTTATAGACTCAGAAATCCATGAATTGCTCATTTCTTATCCTGGCCTGCCATCTAGTGGCCAGAATAAGAATTGCACTTTGAAAACTGTAATCCTCACCAGCGAGGATTACAGTTTTCATATGGTGTACAGACACCCCGATTGGCCACACGGGGTGTCTGTACACCACCCGGAAGCGAACGCTTCCGGGTTTAGACGCAACTAGATGCCGTGATCACGTGTGATCACGGCATCTAGTCACCCCGGAAGACGCCGCCGATGTAGTAGGTAGTGGCAAGTCTCTGCTGTTAGAAACAGCAGAGACTTGCCGGCCATGACGCCCGCCGCACCCGCGAGCGGGCGCCATGTGCCCGCATCGCCCCAGCGCCGTACATGTACGGCGCTGGGCGCGAAGGGGTTAAAGAGGACCTTTCACCACTTTGAAAAAATGAAACTGCACTATGTACCTGCGTCCCCCACTGATACCAGCAGCGTTGTTTTTTTTTTCAAATTGTCCCCCGGTGGCTTCACACGGGCCCCCCGTTCTTCTGCCGGGCTTTATGCTAATTAGTAAGCACCGGAACAGGGAGGAGGAGACTCCCTGTTCCTCAATGGGCGTTGCTTCTGCCCTGCTGTGAGTGCTGTCCAATCAGAGTGGACCGCTCACAGCAGGGCCGAAGGAGTTCAACCCTGCTCTGATTGGACAGCGCTCACAGCAGGGCAGAAGAAACGCCCATTGAGGAACAGCAGCAGGGCAGAAGAAACGCCCATTGAGTCTCCGCCTCCCTGTTCCGATGCTTGCTAATTAACATAAAGCCCGGCAGAAGAATGGGGGGCCCGTGTGAAGCCACCGGGGGACAATTTGAAAAAAAAAACAACACTGCTGGCATCAGTGGGGGACGCACTATCAGGTACATAGTGCAGTTTCATTTTTTCAAAGTGGTGAAAGGTCCTCTTTAACTTTCCAGTAGCTATGGCAGCAACAGGATCTCCGCCAAGAACCAAACACTGCAGACCACAGACACAACTGAAGATATAAACCGCACAGGATTGTGGGAAAAGTTACGTGAGCACAATAGTAACACCTGGAAGTGTGGCTGTAACAGAAACAACACAGCCGTCTAATGATCCACAAGAAACCAGTCAGATCAAAGCACGTGTTGTCAATCTCACAGATCTCCTCTAAGTTGTAACCCACTGTCTCGGGAACATCCGTATGTCTTGGTACATCTGTGACAGGGGGTAAGCCCTCAACAGGGTAATCCAATATGAGCTTTTCTTCGTAGGCTTTCTTCTTTTTGAAAACTCCTGATCCTATGACAATGGAGTCTCAGTGGTCCTTTTCAAACAGCAATTCTCCAAAGTACTTTTCACTACACTCACTCTTTACATCTGGCCGGCCTCTAAAGTAGATAAATTTCTTGCTCTGGCTTTCTCTTTCACTTTTTCTCTTCTTACACAGGACATGTCTGGACTAGTCTAAATGATTAGACTGACTAACATGTTCTCACTCTTCCTCTCTATATGGAATGGGTGACACCAGCCCCATCATGTGGTGACCGTGAATATGGCATTTTATCACCTTACATGCAACTAATACAATAAATGCATATACATACAAAAGTACATTCTTAAAGGGGTATTCCCATCTCACAAATGTGGTTTGTATAGTTAGATATAGCCATACCAATATTTTTACTAATAGAATGTATGTATATAAAATGTACTGTTTAGAAGATTTGCCTATTTGTATATCCATTGTCCCACACACATCAGTCAGGCCGTTGCCCCTAGTTACGGTCACCGCGGCCATGTAGTATTGGTGGCCGGCTTGCTCCTTTTCAAACCTGCTCTGAGGTAATTGCTGTATTGTGAACGCACATTGCATGAGCATGCGGAGATACATCTTAGGGTTGTAGCATTTTTGTCTGTGCTTCCAAAACGCAGAGAAATGGATCCTGTTCCAAGATCAATTCATCTCTATAGAGCAGGATCCGTTACACCGCTTACTCTAGTTTGGGGGGTGTTTCAGAGCCGACAGATTCCCTTTAAACGACAAAAATTGTCGAGTCAAGAGGAACTGCACTGCCAAAATGATATATTTTTTCAGTGACGGACTATATGATGTTAATATCCAGATGACTTTTATGACACTCCAAACCCAAATGGTGAAAGATCGATAAATACAGGGCTGTGATGTCACATGTGGCCCACTTATATCCATCTCTCCACTCAAAGCCATTCATAAGTTTTAAATCATGTTTTGTGCCTCTAATATAACTCGGAATCCTTTGCACTAATGGCTGCAAAAAATGGTCCACCCACGATCTCACCACTCGCCAAGGCTCCCAATACCAGCCACTATAGGTCTTAATGGTAGAGAAAAAATGTTTTTTGTGAACCTTTGGAAGCGAGCAGAAGATGGTTGTAACTGGGTTTGCAACATACAGATAATCCACCACTTTCTGATTTAACAACCCCATCTGTAACCCCTCTTGTAGCAACTTTTTCAATCCCTTCAAAAAATTTCTGTTAGGTCAGACTGTAATATATGATAAGTATGAGTGCGAGTTCAATTGCCTGTATAAACTAGCATTCAAGGTTACAACACTCCCTCCTAATTATCATGTCTGAATTCTGTTGCAGTTCTTTTAAAGGGAACCTATTACCATGAAAACGCAGTTCAATCTGTAGGCAGCATGTTATAGAGCAGGAGGAGCTGCACAGATTGATGTATAGTCTTATGGGAAAGGATTCAGTAAAACTTGCATTTCATTCATTTAAATTCCTGCTTATTGTGAGCCCAGAAGTCAAGGAGGCGGTCCTATCAGTGATTGACAGCTATTTCTGTATGCACAGTCATAGTCATTTTTCTCAGCAATGCTGGGACATATGAACATGTAACCAACACAGATGCCTTCAGCTGCCAAGCGCACATGTAACAGGTCCGTCAGTTTTATAGGTACAGATCTGCCAACAGATGCCCTTTAATATAAGGTGTAGTCCTAAAGACATCAAAGTCCATTGCAGGAACGAAACTTATTCCCTTTCTTAACAAAGAGGGTTTGATATACTATAACTAGATACATTTAAAATACAGTAAGTTATCTTCAATTTTGATGATTTCTGCTAAAATATCAGTCTTCCGTATGATCTCAGGATTTGGCCTTGACCTGACCACTGCCTGATTTCTTTACTGACAGCAGGCACTTGAACAGAGACTACTCCAAGACTTAACAACAGTTCACATGCAGCAGATCCCTGTACAGGGTTTTAGGGGGAGACCAGGGGAGCTACTTAGATTAGGAGTAGCTCCAATTCATATATGTTCAAGTGGCATAGCAATCTACATCTTTGTTACAGATAGGGATGTTATATGTTACTAAACTACCTGCAGCAACCAAGCCGCAGGGGTTATGTGAGTGTTGTAGTGATGTCATAGTGATAATGGTGCCGGTGGTTATATTACTCACAGTTTGGTGACTACGGCTCCCTGGGCCGGCGTGCAGTTGTGTGGAAGGGGGACACCAATTCATTCGGGGCATTCTTTGTTCCTCAGGGCTCTGCCGGGTGGTAAGGCAAGGTGCCCTTGGTGGTAGTGTATTAGGGTGTTGGTCGGCAGGGTCCTGTTAAATGTCGTGACGCCAGCGCCCTTATGGCGCAATGTAAAATAAAGAGGAGGCAGCTGATAACAAAACAGTGGAACTTTACTTTTGCCTTGGAAGTTAAGTCCTTCTTAAAATGCAGTTTACAGTTATTTCGCTTGGCAATAAATATCAATAGATATGCTGCAAGAAATTCCTCTTTAGGCTGGTTAATTCAGTAGTGAGTCTCAATATAGATGCTTCTCTTCTTACAATAAAATAATCTTAGTTACTAGTTGACATGGCTAGTATACATAAACAGTTTGCTGTGTCCCTTTTCACACAATATGTGGGACACTGCATACCTGAACCCAGTGGCATAGCTATAATGGTCACAGAGGATGAAGTTGCAACTGGGCCCCTAAGCCAGGGGGCCCACAGGGCTCCCCTTACCAGTGGCGCACAGCCATTACCATATTTTTCCACTTTATAAGACACAGTGCGTCTTATAAAGCTAATACTGGTGAGCTCTTCCATTATGGAAGCACTCACTAGTCTGCAGAACACGAGGGGAGTAAGGCGTTGCGAGCACTGTACTCGCCCCTCCTCTCTGGTCTCCTCTGGGCCGTGCTGCACTGTCCTGACTGCATACTGCATCAGGATGTAGTGCGCGCAATATGACTTGATGCTGCAGGCAGTCAGGAGACAGTGCAGCCAGCTCAGAGAAGATCAGGGAGCGAAGAATGCAGAGGAGGTCGCCGGACCTGGAGAGGAGAAGCACAGCAGAAAAGGTAAGTTTATTTATTTTAAGGTCTCATATGAGGTCTGATACTTGGGGGCTCTTACATGGAGGTCTAATGGGGGACTGATCTGAGGTCTGATATGGGGGGGGTCTAGCATGAAGGTCTGATGGGGGTCTGATATGGGGGTCTGATCTGAGGATCTGATATGGGGGTCTGATCTAGGGATCTGATATGGGGGTCTGATCTGAGGATCTGATATGGGGATCTGATCTGAGGATCTGATATGGGGGTCTGATTTGAGGATCTGATATGGGGGTCTGATCTGAGGATCTGATATGGGGGTCTGATTTGAGGATCTGATATGGGGGTCTCATTTGAGGATCTGCTATGGGGGTCTGATTTGAGGATCTGCTATGGGGGTCTGGTTTGAGGATCTGCTATGGGGGTCTGGTTTGAGGATCTGCTATGGGGGTCTGATCTGAGGTCTGATGTGGGGGTCTGATCTGAAGATCTGATTATGGAGGTCAGGTCTGATCTGAAGATCTGATAGGGGGGGGGTCTGATCTGAAACGTAAGTGGATATTTTTTGTACTGGTGAACAGTATAAAGGGCTATTTTTAGTACTGGTGCACATTATAAGGGGCTATTTTTAGTACTGGTGCACATTATAAGAGGCTACTTTTAGTACTGGTGCACATTATAAGGGGGCATTTTTTGTACTGGCATATGTTAGGTGGTATTTTTCTACTGGCACACATTATAATGGAGTATTCTTTTGTACTGACACATATTATAAAAGGGTATTTTTTTACTGTTACTCATTATAAGGGGTTATTTTTGTACTCGCACATATTAGGTGGTATTTTTCTACTGGCACACATTATAAGAAGTATTAGTACTGGGGGACTATGGGGAACATGATTACTAGTATGGGAACAATGGGGTCATTATTACTATTGGGGGCACTGTTAACACTATGCAATCTATGCAGGGGGACACCCTGGCACAGCATCAGCTTAACACAATTATTTTTGGGGGACATTAGGTTTACACCATTAGTGTCAAGGACACTATTTGCTGGGCACAGTTATTTTTAGGGCACTGTGTGCCAATAATTATTGAAGGTGGTATTATCTGAGTGGTACTAGTATTTTCTGCAGTATAGTATTATACTGTTTCTGCAGTATAGTATTGGAGAGCACGTCAGGTACAGTATTGGGGTGGCAGGATGGGGTGTTGAGGAGGAGTGAGGATGACTTGCCACAAAACACTGAGGGAAGGAAGGAGGGGGGGGGGGCAAACAGAACTCTTGCACCAGGCCTTAACCTTTATAAATATGAATACATGTCAATATTTTCAGTTACTGTCCCATTGAAACCTCTTTCAGCAATTGGATCCTACAGAACAGAATAAACCAGATCATATATGCTCACAGAAAGATTTATGAAAATCCTATTCTAACCACAAAATCAGTGTCAATCTGGTTGTCTGAAAAGCTGTAGATGATTGCTATGATTTACTGCAGTTTTCTTAGGTAGAGCCATTCATGGAACATGATGAAAGTCTGCAAACTTGGAAATGATCCAGTCCCACATATAACGTGCTGTATTCTGTCCAGAAGGATCTATTCTAGATCTCTAGAGATCACTATCTGGTGCTATCTAAAGAGCCAGCCTCTGAAGCATTGGGTTGTATAATGGCTTTTAATGAGCCTGAGAGTCTCTAACGCAACAACAGTGTAGAAAACATTGTGATAAGGAAAACATGTTATTCATCACACACATTAGCATCAATGAGTAACTGTAGTGCATGCAGCATATCCTCGATTACTTGTAACCCCCTCCCCTCTGCATTACTGTACTTATGCTTTACCTTTCAGGCAGTATGTCACAAACGGGCATAGCTTGATGCTCCTAGGCCCCAATGCAAAATCCGTAATAGTGCCCCATATATAATTCTTGTGTCAGTACCAGGTCCTGGGCATGACTGCTACCTCTGCACACCCTATAAAAATGTTGGGGACCTCTCTTGTAAAGCACTGTATGAACTATATAGATTGCGGCCAAACACAGTCTTTTAATAGTGCAACATTTGTGATTGCAACTCTCTTGTGAAAGTCCCTAGGAATAGTTACATGCATATGCAATTTTAAAGAGAACCTGTCACCACAAAATGCAGTGCAATCTTATAGAACAAGAGGAGCTGAGCAAATTAATATATATTTTTGTGGGAAAAGATTCACTAGGCTTGAGCGAATCAAGCTTCGGATGATAGATCACAGATCCGAAGTCAATGTGTTAAAAAACGTTGTTTTTAATGCTGTTTCTGTACATCATTAAAATGTATTGGCTCTATGTAGCCAAACTTCGTCTCGCCCAACGTTGCGCGAGACTTCGGTGAATGAGTTCGGTATTCCTATCTGCGTATTTAAACACATTTTAAAATAGGAATCCGAAGAAGGCATTGGTACTGACTGGTACCTTGGTACAAAAGCCCACTTTGTATTCTTATGTTAAAGTGTTTTTAAATACCCAGATAGGAAGTCTCAGCAACTTCAGGCAATAAGAAGTTCGGCTACGCGAAGCCTATACATTTTAATTTTGTACGGAAACAGATCTGAAGCTCAATTCGCTCAAGCCTACTTAAGTCAATCCTCATGAACAGCTATCAGTGACTGACCTCTTTCTCTGTTTACACACTTAAAGCCCTTTATACTGGCCAAGCGTCAGCCAGATAATCGCTAACAATCGCTCTTAAGAAAGTCAGTGATTATCTGCCGGTGTAAAGGTGCATCAGGTAATCGGATCTTTCATACAGACACATAAATCATCATTGGCTGGCATGAGGTTGTGCCGTCTAAAGAGCATCTGCTGTCAGCAAACAATGATTCTGTATGAGGACGAGTGAAGACATTATCTATCACTCCTCCCCATACTGTGGAGGAGATCGCTAGATGTAAATGCACTGATGAGCAGGAGGTTGCTGGGAAGGAACGCTTCCATTCCGACAATTGTCTGCTAAATTGTGCAATGTAAAGGGGCCTTTACACAGGGATTGCAATAATCACTGATAAAACCTTCCCTGTGTACTGAGAGCTGTTCATGGTGGTGGTGGTCTGAAGTTAGAAAAAGCAGAGATATAAATGTATAAATTACATGTTATACTGAATTTTATCCAACAAAACTATACATCAATCTGCTCAGCTCCTCCTGCTCTATAGCGTGCTCCCTGCAGATGACATTTTCAGATGACAAGTCCTCTCAAAAGTATATATCAATAATATAAACACGTGATAGAACACATGTACACATATTCCACACAGGGACACAATACATACCTATATGTTCCTTCTAAACATACCTGTTTTATGCACCCAAACATTACACTTACAGTCATTTCTACATTATGAGGCAAACTGTAAAGTGTTAAAAATTACATTTTCTGACTCGCTTCCATTTAAATAGGTTATTGATCTGTGCAATCAGGAAATTGTGCTATTGTTTCTTTCTCCATTTAATGTTACAGCCCACAAATGGTTGCAGGGTAGAAACGATAATTGCATTACAAAGATGTTACAGTACAAGTCCATCAAGTATTCACTCATTTGTATTTCAAATCCAGATCAGTAAACTCTAAGGAATACATGCCTTTATAAGTATTTATTTCTGGGTTATTTGGCACAATTCTAAAAAAAAACATGAAGAAAATGTGGCCATACCCAGGTCACTTAGGCTACTTTCACACTTGTCTTGTTAATATCGGTATTGAGATCCAGCATCTGAGGATCTCAATACCGGAATCAAACGGATCCGTTTTTTATTTTGCACATCAGGATTCATCCATTCCGTTAGGATGTTTGTGTTAAATTAAAACAGAAAAAACAGATCCGTCACTAAATACTAAATACATTAAAGGTTAATGGGTGATCCGTTTCTCATGCTCCTAAAAAAACTGATCCGTCACCATTGATTTACATTGTTTTTAGTGACAAATCCGTTTTCCTCCATTTTTATGACCAGACACAAAAGTGCAGCTTGCAGCAGTTTTGTGTCCTGTCACAAAACAGAATGCTGATGGAACGGGAGACATCCTGATACAGCGTAATTTGGTGGTAGGATGCCAGGAAGGGAAGATACAGAGATCTCTCAGCAGAAACCTAATAACTGCGTCATGTTTGTTCTCCACATGTAGCTGGAACCCAGGCAGATCCGTTGGTCCCAGAACCATCTCCCTGTGACCTTCCAGTCTGGAGCTATAATGGGGTAATGGCTATCAGGACCAGGGAGGAGGAGTGAACTCCTCCCAGAGGGAGGGAGGGGAGTGACCAACTACAGATTAGGTCATGCAGGCTAGAGTCCAGCATCTTTCTCTGAGGGAGGTCACATCGAGTAATGCGTTTGGACGGTCCGTGGACAAACCGCTGACATAACTGCCCCCATGTGACTACAGCCAAGCCTTACAGCAACACAGGATGCATTATACCACCTGTATTTGCACATCAGACCACTGTATATGTTTTCTGTGCATATTGTGTCTAGTGCACCCTTAAGGCAATTAAATATATAATTTAATATTGTGCTATTCTTGTATCTCAATCACGAATTCCCACGTCTGTATTTCGGAATAATTATACGTTACTGCGAGTTGGTTTGTCACCCTATATAATTTCGTTAGCGGACCGGGCTTATATTAAATGAGGAACTGATGGCAGTCTACTGGGCTGAGGACTGGGGCAGTGAAAAGGCTCTCTCAGCTTATCAGAATGGTGAGTTACGCCAAAGGCAGCGTGAACCACCCCCTCTCACTTCCAGGAGGCGTCTGTATAAACTGTACCAAGCTGACCTTACGTGCTCCTACGGAGGGCGTAACATCACATCTTGGTAATCAGTGATGTAACCGTATCTCATAAGTTGACGTCAGATGGGGCTGTGAGGTGCGGGATTCGTCACATATCCTGACATTGATCTCCACAGTTTCCACGCCACTTATTCACTGTGGTGCCATTTGTCTACTCAGGATAAACTTTCACCACAGCAGCAGAACATGAACATATTACAAACTGCGAAGTTTCAGAAATACTGCCAACGTAGGCCTTAAAGCCAATAATCATCCCTTTTTGCAACTCTGATAAATCACCCCTTTCACCCAGGATAGCAATGAGAGTGTGTGCAGACAGCCTATCTCACACCTTGTATACCCACCAAGCGAGATCACCACACGTGACTTCCGTCACGTAGGAAGTGGTCATAATAATGTTTTATATATATATATATATATATATATATATATATATACACACACACATACATATACACACACACACACACACACACTATATATATACACACACACACACACATACACACTATATATCTCTCTATATCTACATAGATATATACATACAGTGCCTTGTGAAAGTATTCGGCCCCCTGGAACTTTTCAACCTTTTGCCACATTTCAGGCTTCAAACAAAAAGATATAACATTTTAAATTTTGGTGAAGAATCAACAACAAGTGGGTCACAATTGTGAAGTGGAACGAAATTTATTGGATCATTTAAACTTTTTTTGTAATAATAAAACTGAAAAGTGGGGCGTGCAAAATTATTCGGCCCCCTTGCATTAATACTTTGTTGCGCCACCTTTTGCTGCGATTACAGCTGCAAGTCGCTTGGGGTATGTCTCTATCAGTTTTTCACATCTAGAGACTGAAATTCTTGCCCATTCTTCCTTGCAAAACAGCTCGAGCTCTTTGAGGTTGGATGGAGAGCGTTTGTGAACAGCAGTTTTCAGCTCTTTCCACATATTCTCAATTGGATTCAGGTCTGGACTTTGACTTGGCCATTCTAAGACCTGGATACGTTTATTTTTGAACCATTCCATTGTAGATTTTGCTTTATGTTTGGGATCATTGTCTTGTTGGAAGATAAATCTCCGTCCTAGTCTCAGGTCTTTTGCAGACTCCAACAGATTTTCATCCAGAATGGTCCTGTATTTGGCTCCATCCATATTCCCATCAATTTTAACCATCTTCCCTGTCCCTGCTGTTGAAAAGCAGGCCCAAACCATGATGCTACCACCACCATGTTTGACAGTGGGGATGGTGTGTTCAGGGTGATGAGCTGTGTTCCTTTTATGCCAAACACATCTTTTTGCATTGTTTCCAAAAAGTTTGATTTTGGTTTCATCTGACCAGAGCACCTTCTTCCACATGTTTGGTGTGTCTCCCAGGTGGCTTGTGGCAAACTGCAAACAAGACTTTTTATGGATATCTTTGAGAAATGGCTTCCTTCTTGCCACTCTTCCATAAAGGCCAGATTTGTGAAGTGTTCGACTAATTGTTGTCCTATGGACAGACTCTCCCACCTCAGCTGTAGATCTCTGCAGTTCATCCAGAGTGATCATGGGCCTCTTGGCTGCATCTCTGATCAGTCTTCTCCTTGTTTGAGATGAAAGTTTAGAGGGACGGCCGGGTCTTGATAGATTTGCAGTGGTCTGATACTCCTTCCATTTCAATATGATCGCTTGCACAGTGCTCCTTGGGATGTTTAAAGCTTGGGAAATCTTTTGTTATCCAAATCCGGTTTTAAACTTCTCCACAACAGTATCACAGACCTGCCTGGTGTGTTCCTTGGTCTTCATGTTGCTCTCTGTGCTTTAAACAGAACCCTGAGACTATCACAGAGCAGGTGCATTTATACGGAGACTTGATTATACACCGGTGGATTCTATTTATCTTCATCAGTCATTTAGGACAACATTGGATCATTCAGAGATCCTCAATGAACTTCTGGAGTGAGTTTTCTGAACTAAAAGTCAATGGGCCGAATAATTTTGCACGCCCAACTTTTCAGTTTTATTATTACAAAAAAAGTTTAAATGATCCAATAAATTTCGTTCCACTTCACAATTGTGACCTACTTGGTGTTGATTCTTCACCAAAAGCCTGAAGCCTGAAATGTGGCAAAAGGTTGAAAAGTTCCAGGGAGCCGAATACTTTCGCAAGGCACTGTATATACACACACACCGTACATACATACATACAGCCTGGTTAAAGAATTTTACTTTCCCATGTCTTATTTATTCTCTGTGTAGTTGAGCTGTTCCAGTTTTAAAACTGGTAATTCCAGTGCTTGAGGGTAGTGAGAATTTAAATATTTTTGGATGATTCAGTTTGACAACGTCCACTCCTGACTCTTATTGGAGACAACTCTTTCCTATGTGAGCATAGTAATGGCTATGCTCATTGCTAATTAAATTAAGAATTAATTAATTAAAAAAATGAATAAAGAATAAGATATGCACTCTGTCAACTGGAACAATGTAGAGGTCACAATAACATTTATTTAAAAAAAATGATAAAAATAAATACACCAAAAATATATAAAATACACTAAATAATCCTAAAAATAATTTATATCATAACAATAGTAGCAAATGGATAGCAAAGGGATAGCAGCAAATGAATATCGTAACAATAGCAGCAAATGGATAGAAACAAATGGATGTTAGTATATCAGGAAACACATATATACCTCTCTTAGGCCTCTTTCACACGAACGTTGTTTTTGCGGGCTCCGATCCGCATTTTTTACATGAAAAATGCGGACCCATTCATTTCTATGGGCCCGCAAAAAATGCGGACAGCACACCGTGTGCTGTCCGCATCCGTTGCTCCGTTCCGTGGCCCGCAAAAAAAAATAGAGCATGTCCTATTCTTGTCCGTTTTGCGGACAAGGATAGGCAATGTTACAGTGGATCCGCAAAAAATACGGATGCCATACGGACGCCATCCGTTTTTTTTGCGGATCCGCAATTTGCGGACCGCAAAACACAACGTTCGTGTGAAAGAGGCCTTATATGAAGTATTTATAGCGCAAAATCATCCTTGATGATCTTAATGCATATATTATAACCAAATGGTAGTTCGAGATATCCAAGGTGAGTATTCAAGGAAGGTATAAGTCCACTAAAGGTTAGTATCTAAAGTTCTGCATACATCCACATACTGTACGTCAGCCCCTTTTGTATAGGTGTTAGTCCAAATGTATGGATCCTCATTCATTAAATATTTAGCGAGTCCCGATGTAAATTAATAGTAGGTTT
Organism: Rhinella marina; assembly: GCA_900303285.1. Lineage (NCBI taxonomy): Eukaryota > Metazoa > Chordata > Amphibia > Anura > Bufonidae > Rhinella > Rhinella marina. The sequence continues at coordinate 136,822 of ONZH01030875.1, read as the reverse complement.
GTATATATGTTCCAACTTGGTTTTATTCAATAGCTTATATCATAGTTACATAGTTACATAGTTAATACGGTTGAAAAAAGACACATGTCCATCAAGTTCAACCAAGGGTGGGGGTAGGAGTGATGAAGGGGAGGGGGACGGGTAACCTTAAGACATGACTCTACATTTTTTAATATGTGGCATCCATGAAGCCAAACTCATGTTAAAGCGGGCATTCCTTATTGGTCCTTTTTAATCAGGAATACAGGGTGTAAAGTTAATAGTAGACTTACTGCCCCAGTATAAGCACTTTTCAGGTAAGTGTATATTTGTGCATGTGCCCAGATGGGCTCTTACCCGACTATCACCGTTCTTTTCATTGCAGGAAAAGTCTCTATAGCTGGCGGTGCACCGCTGTGAAGAGACACATGGAACCAGTGCTCAGCGTGCGGCCCTGCAGTATCGCACGGAATGCAGGTCACGTGGTGTCCCGATCACGTGATCGGAGTAGTCAGCTTGTCTTTCTCCAAGTTCACAGGTCCTGTATAGGTAAAGGACTTTCTCTTTAGTAGAAGTAAATAGCCTTTCTTTCAAAAGGAGCATATGGCCTTTCTTTCCAAGGAATAAAGCGGAGTATTCTGTATAAGTGTGGGTCCGGACCCTCAATAACTCCAATACCATACGCGTTTCGGAGATCAATCTCCTTCTTCAGTGGATATGAAGGAAAGGTCCATATTGCATCTTTTTTTATACCATATAGAATTGGCTGCAAGACATGGACTGGAATAAAGATATTTGCAAAATGTGGGCTGGAATCAAAGTATAAGTCTTTGTTCTATCTGTTCTTAAATTCCCTCTGACATTATATACAAAAATACATCGTAACCTTTAGGGATATTTGAAACATCAAAAATAACAAGAAATAAGAAAATAAAAAGGAAGTAAAATATCTAATTATATGAATATAAATCTTACATCAACCGCATGCGTTTCTTATGCGTTTACCTACATACTGTATAAATATTCTCCCATTAAACATGGATAAATAAGAAATGCATATATAATAGAGAATATATTATGAAAGTTTATATAGATACTGAACGGAGACACCCAATATCTGATAAAAATTAGATATATCCATATTAGACTCTGATGCAGTATATATCTAGATGTTCCACCGATGTGTAAGCCGAGAACCCAAACCCAAGGGGAGATCGTCGTGCTGGTAAATAAAACAGCCGGACCACGATGTCCCATCAGATCGGGGTCCTCCACTTATAAATAAACCCAAATATTTCCATTTCGGCATTTAGGCCTGATGGAATTATTGTATTGAAATCAAAAATTCTTTTAGACTCTGCGCGTGACATTTTAGCTATATGGTTGCCACCTCTCCAATGAGGCCTAATCATCTCAATTGCTGCAAATGTCACCAAACTTGAATCTTTGTTGATATACTCACTAAAATGTCTTGAAACTGAATGTTTGTCTGAACCATTTCTAATATAGGATAAATGTTCAGAAATCCGTTTTCGCAGAGTTCTTTTAGTTCTACCAACGTATTGTTTTCCGCATGGGCACTGTAGCAGGTATATAACATTGGTAGAACTACATGTGAGGAACTCTTATCTGCAATTTAAAATTGCTCTTTGTTGAGTAGAGCCATTCAGTTTTTTTCGGTCCAGTGGTACATTTGCAATTGCCGCATCTGTAAAAACCTTTGATATTTGCCCAATTTGTGATAGTATTTGAGGTTATTTTGTGGTTGGGGCAACCTGTAATGTTAAAGTAGGTGCCCTTGTATAAGTGACTCTTGGTTCTGTAGGTAGCAGAGGCTCTCTGCTGTAGGCAGAATGGCTCTACTCAACAAAGAGCAATTTTAAATGGCAGATAAAGGAGTAGATGGATGCAGCTTATATAGAAGAGATTTAACTGCTTCCCAAAAAGGCCAGAGCTTTAGACATTTCCAAAATATGTGGTAACTAGAGCCCAGGTCACCGCAGTTCCTCCAAAGGTAAGGTGACAAAGTGGGATATATACGGGATAAATGTAGTGGAGTACAATCTAAGGAGTAGTTAATGATATTGTTCCCAGGGCCGGTTTTAGACAATATGTGGCCCTGGGCAAAATCAAAAGTGGGGCCCCCAAATCTTGTAATAATGCACCAACAACACAGTCACATTACGTCAATTCAGTAAATGAAAACAAATATGCGAACGTGTGTTTATTTAACTATATTAAAGGCACCAAATTGAATTGAAATACATAACTACAACATTCAATGTTGCATCCTAAGTTTATTCTACATATAATACTAACAAACAGTATATTGTGATTATAGACTTTTTATTTAGTTGTTTACTAGCAGAAATAGTATGTGTAAGATCATTTGATATTCCATCTATGGATGCATAGAAAACAGAAAGTGCTGATTAAACCATTAATAATGGGAACTTATTAAAACATGTCAGTATAAATAATACTAGAACAATTTAGGTAACTTCACAGTTTATTAAACATAAATAATAAATTAACTTAGTACATCTTAACCCTCAGACTCCCAGCGCCGTACATGTACGGCGCAAAAATCACTGCCACAAGTCCCAGCGCCGTACATGTACGGCGCTCTGATCGGGCAGGCGCAGGAGCTGCGCCCGCACGATCAGTGGCGGGGGTCCGGCTGTGCCCAGGTGCCGGACCCCTGCTGAATGCACCAGCATCGGTGAAAACACTGATGCCGGCGCATTAACCCTTCATGTGCCGCTGTCAGCGCTGACCGCGGCACATGTGGTGTGCGGGAGTAAATGAATTCAGGATGGCGAGCGGGGGGGCCATCGGGTCCCCGCGCTGCTGTGACGGGGACCCGATGGCTCGGATAGCAGCCCGATGCCTTCCTTAGGCATCGTGGCTGCTATCCCTGCGTGCCTGTGCGATCCAGCCCCCTGGATCGCACAGGAAGCGGGCTGTAAGTGTATTACACTGAGTAATACACTTACAGCCAATGCATTACAGTACAAAAGTATTGTGATGCATTGTAAAGAGGATCAGACCCCCAAAAGTTAAATAAAGTGGGGAAAAAAAAAGTTAAAAAATAAAGTTTCCTAAAAAAATAATAATAAAAGTTTCAAGTAAAAAAAAAGCCATTTTCAAAAAAAAAAAGTTTAAAAAAATTGTAAAAAAAAAAAGATAAAAAAAAGAAAGATAAACATATTAGGTATTGCCGCGTCCGTATCGACCGGCTCTATAAAAATATCATGTCATCCACCCCGCCAGGTGAACGCAGTAAAAAAAAAAAAGTGCCAAAACAGACATTTTTTGGTCACCTTCCCTTACAAAAAGTGTAATAGCAGGCGATCAAAAAGGCGTATTTATCCCAAAATGGTACCAATCAAACCGTCATCTTGTCCCGCAAAAATGATACCCTACCTGAGACAATCGCCCGAAAAATAAAAAAAATATGGCTCTCTAAAAATGGTAACACAAAAAAAGATTTTATTCTGTTCAAAAATAAATCTAATGTGTAAAACTTTCCAAAAATAAAAAAGTTAGACATATTGGGTATCACCGTGTCCGTAACAACCTGCTCTATAAAAATATTCCATGAAATGGCCCCCCAGGCGAATGCTGTAAAAAAATTTTTTTTAAAACTATGCCATAACAGACATTTTTTTTCACCTTGCCTCACAAAAAGTGTAATACCGCACGATCAAAAAGGCGTATGTACCCCAAAATGGTACCAATCAAACCGTCATCTCGTCCCGCAAAAAATGAGCCCCCACATAAGACAACTCAAAAAAATAAAAATCAATGGCTCCCGCAAACCAATCCATCAAAATCTGTGTTGTAAAATCCATATGGCGCTCCTTCAGCAGTTTACCACCACATATGGGGTGTTGCCTTATTCAGGAGAAAATAAGTAACAAATTATGGGGTGCTTTTCTCCTGTTACCCCTTGTGAAAATGAAAAATGTGGGGCTAAAGCAACATTTTATTGGAAGAAATGAAACTTTTCATTTTCACAGCCAAGTGTTTCCAAATTCCGTAAAACGCTTAGGGGGTCAAAGTGGCCAGTACCCCCTTAATATATTCTTTAAAGGGTGTAGTTTCCAAAATGGGGTCACTTTTTGAGGGTTTCCACTGTAGGGGTACGTCAGGGTCTCTCAATTACAAAATGGTGCCTAAAAACCATTCTAGCAAAATCTGCCTCCAAAATCCGTATGGCGCTCCTTTCCTTCTGACCACTGCCACAAACCCATAGAGACATTTACCACCACATATGGGGTATTTCTGTAAACTGCAGAATCAGAGTAATGTATATTGAGGTTTAGTTTGCTGTTAACCCTTGCTGTTTTGCAAGAAAAAAATTATTGAACACCAAAAAAGTGAAATTTTGAAATTTCACCTCCATTTTCTATTAATTCTTGTGGAACACCTCAAGGGTTAACAAAGTTTGTAACAGCAGTTTTTTATAATTTGAGGGGTGTAGTTTCTAAAATGGGGTCATTTATGGCTGGTTTCCATTACGTAAGCCACTCAAAATCACTTTATATCTGAATTGGTGCTTAAAAAAATGGTTTGGGAAAGTTTGTTGAAAATTTGAAAAATGGCTTCTAAACTTCTAAGCCCTCTACCGTCCCAAAAAAGTAAAATGACATTTACAAAATGATGCCAACATAAAGTATACATATGGGGAATGTAAAATAATAACTATTTTTGGAGGTATTTTGAAAGTAGAGAAATTGAAATTTGCAAATTTTTCCAAATTTTTGCTAAATTTGGTATTTTTTTTATGAATAAAAATGAACTATTTTGCCACAAATTTACTACTATCGTGAAGCACAATATGTGACAAGAAAACAATCTTAGAATGGCCTGGATAAGTAAAAGCGTTCCAAAGTTATTACCACATAAAGTGACACATGTCAGATTTGCAAAAAACGGCCTGGGATTTGAGGTGAAAAGTGGCCCAGTCATGAAAGGGTTAAAGTGGTATTCCCAGTTTAGATATATACAGCATATCCACAGGATATTATACAGTATATGTCTAATAGATGTAGGTCCCAACTCCAGAGATAAGTGTGGGTCTCAGAGGTGGATCATGCATCTATCACACATTTGTAGCATATCTTGTGGATATTCCATATATGTCTAAGGTAAAAATATACCCTTTTAACATAAAAACATAAAAACATAAAAATCATCACAGAGCAATCATCAGGAGGAACAAAATGGCCGCCGTCCTATTAGTCCACACAAAACCTGTCCTAATCACACAGGAGGACAAGTTACTTCACAACACTGAGGTAAAGAGCTGCCTCATCCTCCTCTCTGCTTGTCGGGGATTATTATCCTGAATATAGCTGATAAAATCTTCCTCTGAATCTCTGTAGGAATGGAGTTCATGAGGAGACATGAAGTACAGAGAGGAGGGTGGACAGGACAGATGCTGCTAATGGAGACTGCATTCAAGAGCTGCTGCTCATTACCACATCCCCACCTCTCTCCTCATAAACTCCATTCCTACAGAGATTCAGCTGAAGATCATATTAAACTGTATTCAGGACCATAATCCCTGACAAGCAGAGAGGAGGATGAGGCAGCTCTTTACCTCAGTGTTGTGAAGTAACCTGTCCCTCTGTATGATTAGGACAGGTTTTGTGTGTAATAATAGGATGGTGGACATTTTATTTCTCCTGATGATTGCTCTCCAGACAAAACGAGCCATTATAACTAATGAAAGGTATTTGGGAACATATTTATAATAAAGTAATATTTAAGTTTTTTTAGCAATTTTATTTTCTTAATTCTCGGAGAACCTCTTTAAAGGACATGTAAAAAACATTGACATTGAAATAAAGCCACAACTATAGTTCATGGTAACTAAAAGCGAACCTTCCTAGCTTTTGCTGAGGCAAAGTCTTCAATAACTTTTGAAAAGTCCAGATTTCTGCAAATATCACACTCAATTGCTATTTCAGCTACACCATTCAAACGATCTTGGGACAAAGAGGACCTTAAATAGTTCTTAATTAATTTCAAACTCGAGAAACTTCTTTCACCAGGAGGTTTGTAGAATAAATGTAATTCAGCATGTTCAGTGGTGAATCAGCAATGTCATCAGGTATGCTCCTTGTTGCAGAATATATTTCAAAATGTAGGTCATTAGGATCAACATCACCCATTTCTTGTGCAAAGTGTTTGCAGCGGTCTTCTAGCTTTTGGTCATCTTTAGCAGCTTTCATTTCTTTTTTATTAAAAAGAAAACCAAAGAGGTCATAAAAGTCATTTACCTGAGAAAACCTCTCACGTATGCTCAGGACTGAAGTATCAATCAGGGGTAAAAAGAAGACCCTTTTCACCATTTCCTCAGGAGTGCTGTTTTCTTCATCTCTTTGTTCATAATCGAACATTCTTCGCTTTGTTTTTCTTCTTCTAATGGGCAATGAAAATTCCATATCCATTTCACTAGCTATGTCCTTTGCAATGGCATAGGCTGATTCAAATCCATCTTCCCTGTAGTCCTGCAGAAAATGGAGCACTGACTCAATTTCCTTCTTAAGAATGTCAATGCCAACATTTGGATTCTGAAATAGCTTGCTTGCACGATTAATATGGTATAAAACATTATACCAGACAACGATGCAAACAGGGTCGGACTGGAGTACCTAGGGCCCACCAGAGGAAATAATTCTTGGGGCCCACCATAAAGAAATATCTGTGTTTGTTATCCCTGTACTGTGACATCACTGTGTTTATTATCCCTGTACAGTGACATCACTGTGTTTATTATCCCTGTACAGTGACATCACTGTGTTTATTATCCCTGTACTGTGACATCACTGTGTTCATTATCCCTGTACTGTGACATCACTGTGTTTATTATCCCTGTACGGTGACATCACTGTGTTTATTATCCCTGTACTGTGACATCACTGTGTTTATTATCCTGTACTGTGACATCACTGTGTTTATTATCCCTGTACGGTGACATCACTGTGTTTATTATCCCTGTACAGTGACATCGCTGTGTGTATTATCCCAGTGCAGGAAGAGGTAAGTGGTCTGTGTTTGTGTGTTTGTTTTCTATTTTTCAGGGTCGTGAATGCAGAGGACTATGTCGGATTCGGTGGACTACGTCGGACCAGCTTTTTTTTTTTTTTTTAATAAAATGGTCAAACAGGGGTCTGGGGGAGTGTTTATTTCAATAAAATGTTTTATACTTGTGTGTGTGTATTTTTTTTACAATACTACAGTTTTAGTAATCATAGCTATCTATAGACGGCCCTGATTACTAATACTGGGCTTAGTGCTTGCCGGTATGGCAGGCCAGCACTAACCCCAACATCTATTAACTCGGCACCCACCGCCATCAGGGGTGCCGGGAAGAGCCGGGTACCTGCAGGACCGGACCTTCTAAATTGAGGGTCTGGCTCTGGGGCGGCTGCAGGCTGGTACCATTAGGCTGGGAAGGGCCAATAACCGTGTCCCTTCCCACCCTGGTAGTGCCAGGCTGCCGCTGCTGGTTGGCGAGGGAAAAAAGGGGGGGACCCCACACCATTTTTTTACAAAAATAATTAAATAATTTTCAAAAAAATGGCGTGGGGTCCCCCCCTTTTTTCCTTTGCCAGCCAGATACAACCAGCAGCAGCAGCCTAGCACTACCAGGGTGGGAAGGGACACGGTTATTGGCCCTTCCCAGCCTAATGGTACCAGCCTGCAGCCGCCCCAGAGCCAGACCCTCAATTTAGAAGGTCCGGTCCTGCAGGTCCCCGGCTCTTCCCGGCACCCCTGGTGGTGGTGGGTGCCGAGGTAATAGATGTTTTTTCTATTCCAATTTGCTGCATGTTGGCATTGTCAATTGTTTTTTGCTCACAAATACCTCTTTTCAAGTTATGCCAGTCTTGCATGCACTGCTCATGTGGAGCTGAATGTTCGTGTTCCTTCAGATGACTATGGATATGCTTCCATTTGTTAAATCCGTGTTTGGAGATTGCACTGTCCCGTTTTCCAAATAGCATACAGCAGAAAAAATATACTTTATCTGCCTGCACAGAATACACCAGCCAAGTGCGTAAAACTTTGTCTCCATTCCCCACTTGAATAAAATAATTTTCAGTTGTAAATCGTCGGAATTTTTGACTTATCCTGTGGGAATACCATATTCAGAATTTGCTTGGGTCCTCTTTTTACTAACTCACATCTTTGACCATCAGAAATTGTTGTAGGCCATGATGCTGGGTCATCAGATAAACTTTTAGTAATGTCCACAGTTTCCATGGGTAAATCAGTGCTCAGCAAAGCAATAGATTCTGTAACTTCCCCAGATGCTTCACATATGGAATGTGATTCTTCACATTCCATATGTTGTGTCTTTTCTATTGCTAGCATGTTCTTGGCAGTTACCACAGAAACAGATAATGGTGGTAGTCCAGTGACATCACCAGAAGTAGAACTTTCCCCTTGGCTCAGTTCTTCCTGTAAGAACGCTTCATACTTCCAAATTACAGGTCGTTTCTTGCTTGTCATAGCAATAAAATAATAAAAATTTTGATGTAATTACTGATCACTGTGTATATTATAATAATAATAATCTTTATCTATAATACCAACAGAGACGAGCGAATCATGCAAAATTTTATTTGCCGAACTTTTCCTAAGATTTGTATATTCGACGAATAGATTTGTTTAATTTGCGTACAAAATATACATAATTATATGGCTTTTAGCGAACATTCGCGCACTAATAACGAACGTGCAGGTAAAAAGGTACGCAACCTCTTTGAACACGTACACATAAGCGTACAAAGTGCGTACGAAAATGATGGGCTTTGCTGGAGAGGAATGGTGGAGCAGGAGGAATGCTCTGAGTCTGACCCCTGGCTTCATATGGATACTGTATCAGCAGATGACAGCAGATCATCCGGCTGAGACTGAGATGAGCGTGCCATCCACTCCACTACCTCATCTACTTTCTCCTCCACTACAATTTTGCGCCTTGGTGGGTTAGCCTGATGGAACAACGGCCAAGTATTGCGAATACTACTAGTAGATGCTCCGGCTACAGGTCCTTTGGCACTACTGCCCTGTGCCACCATCTCCTTTTTTTTTAGAGCTCGAGGTCTGGCTGGAACTGGACCCCTTTTGCTTATCCATTCAAGACATTTGTCAATTCACTCTGTGACCCTGCTACTGGTCTCTGTCCCTGTATCTCACTGTCTCTCCCTATCTGTCACTGTTTCTCTCTCCCTGCCTGATTAATTACTAGCCCTGAACTGGCCCTGCACTTGCCCTGTAGTATCCCTGATATGTGTAATATGGATTCCCAGAACAATTACACCCCAATTTTCACAAAACAGGTCTTAGAACTTCACACACAGTGCTTCTGCTCGTCTCAGCAGTCACAGCAGAAGTGATACGTCACTGGCTTACTGAGACTGAGCCAATCAGAGCAAGCTCTGCCCACTAGGTCAGGTGACCGCTTTCTACCCGTGCTTTTGCGCACGATAAACGAACTAACAGTAAAATTTCGCTAATGAATTGAATTCGTACGCAACAGTAACTTATACGTAGCAATAGCGTATAATTTATAGGACACACTATGTAGCGAATGCGTACAAAGCCAAAGCGAATCGAATATTCGGATTCACTTCGCAGCTAAAAAATTCCAAGATTCGATACGAATCAACGAATCAGCGAATAGATTCGCTCATCTCTAAACACCAACATATTCCACAGCACTTTTGAATTTACAGGGTATACATACAGATAAACATATTAAAAAAAATTAAACATTTTAAACTATAGGCGTTGGGCCCTGCTCACAAGAGCTTAAAATCTATGAGAAGTCGGTCACCATACCGTCTGCCTGTTTAAACATCTGTGAGAAAATGGCTCCTTTTAAAAAGCTCAACGATCCTGTGTGGTACTGTAAAAAGTTAGTTCTTTAAATGTCTTCCCTCTTTGATATTGCACCATCAACTGTAAGAAGTATTATTGAAAAGTGGACACAACCAGAGCAACGTTACAGTCTAATATATGTATACATATTTGTCTGTCAAAATATATATATATATATATATATATATATACATACATTTTTATAGGTACTATTTTAGGGTACATATGATTTTTTTGATTGTTCAATATTATACTTTTTTGGTACAAGGTGACACCAAAATTGTTGATTTGGCAAGCATTTATTTTATTTTATTTTTTATGGAGTCCATTTGAGGGGGTAGGTCATGTGATGCTGGTCGTTATGGTGGTAGCAATACCTAATATGTCTATTTTCTTATATTTATTTCAGTTTTACATAAGAAAAAGCATTTTTTTTTAATCATGTTCTGGTGTCTCCAGTTTTTGAAGTCACCGGGGGGGATAGGTCATTTTTCATCAAAATTTCTAAACTTTTTTTTATTAAAAATCGCTTGATGAAGTGAAAGGGGCACTTCTTTTTTTACTTTAATTTTTTTTTTTTTAATTTTAGTCTGATCCCAATTTCAGTGTAGTACTATACATGCTGTATTGTACAGTCATGGCCAAAAGTTTTGAGAATGATACAAATATTAATTTTTACAAAGTCTACTGCTTCAGTTTTTATAATGGCAATTTGCATATACTCCAGAATGTTATTTGCAGGGGTAGGGAACCTCCGGCTCTCCAGCTGTTGTGAAACTACAATTCCCAGCATGCTTCATTCATTTCTATGAGAGTTCTTAGAAGAGCAGAGCGAGTATGCTTGCTGGGAGTTGTAGTTTCACAACAGCTGGAGAGCCGGAGGTTCCCTACCCCTGTATAAAGAGTGATCAGCTTAACAGCAATTACTTGCAAAGTCAATATTTGCCTAGAAAATGAACTTTATCCCCCAAAACACATTTCAACATCATTGCAGCCCTGCCTTAAAAGGACCAGCTAACATAGTTTCAGTGATTGCTCCATTAACACAGGTGTGGGTGTTGATGAGGACAGGGCTGGAGATCAATCTGTCATGATTAAGTAAGAATGACACCACTGGACACTTTAAAAGGAGGCTGGTGCTTGGCATCATTGTTTCTCTTCTGTTAACTATGGTTATCTCTAAAGAAACACGTGCAGTCATCATTGTACTACACAAAAATGGCCTAACAGGGAAGAGTATCGCAGCTAGAAAGATTGCACCTCAGTCAACAATCTATCGCATCATCAAGAACTTCAAGGAGAGAGGTTCCATTGTTGCCAAAAAGGCTCCAGGGCGCCCAAGAAAGACCAGCAAGCGCCAGGACCGTCTCTTAAAAGTGTTTCAGCTGCGGGATCGGGCTACCAGCAGTGCAGAGCTTGCTCAGGAATGGCAGCAGGCAGGTGTGAGTGCATCTGCACGCACTGTGAGGCGGAGACTCTTGGAGCAAGGCCTGGTCTCAAGGAGGGCAGCAAAGAAGCCACTTCTCTCCAGAAAAAACATCAGGGACAGACTGATATTCTGCAAAAGGTACAGGGAGTGGACTGCTGAGGACTGGGGTAAAGTCATTTTCTCTGATGAATCCCCTTTCCGATTGTTTGGGACATCTGGAAAACAGCTTATTCGGAGAAGACGAGGTGAGCGCTACCACCAGTCTTGTCTCATGCCAACTGTAAAGCATCCTGAAACCATTCATGTGTGGGGTTGCTTCTCAGCCAAGGGAATCGGCTCTCTCAAAGTCTTGCCTAAAAACACAGCCATGAATAAAGAATGGTACCAGAATGTCCTCTGAGAGCAACTTCTCCCAACCGTCCAAGAGCAGTTTGGCGATCAACAATGCCTTTTCCAGCATGATGGAGCACCTTGTCATAAAGTAAAGGTGATAACTAAATGGCTCAGGGAACAAAACATAGAGATTTTGGGTCCATGGCCTGGAAACTCCCCAGATCTTAATCCCATTGAGAACTTGTGGTCAATCATCAAGAGACGGGTGGACAAACAAAAACCTACAAATTCTGACAAAATGCAAGCATTGATTGTGCAAGAATGGACTGCTATCAGTCAGGATTTGGTCCAGAAGTTGATTGAGAGCATGCCAGGGAGAATTGCAGAAGTCCTGAAGAAGAAGGGTCAACACTGCAAATATTGACTTGCTGCATTAACTCTTTCTAACTGTCAATATAAGCTTTTGTTACTCATAATATGATTGCAATTATATTTCTGTATGTGATAAAAACATCTGACAAACACACATAAAAACCAGAGGGCAGCAGATCATGTGAAAATAGAATATTTGTGTCATTCTCAAAACTTTTGGCCATGATTGTACTACATTAAAACTGCCCCCCCACCATCCTTATATGCCTTGGTGAGTGTTGATTGTGCCATATAAGGCCTCTTTCACACGAACATTGTGTTTTGCGGTCCGCAAATTGCGGAGCCGCAAAAACAACAGATGGCATCCGTGTGCATTTTGTGGAACGGAACAGCTGGCCCCTAATAGAACAGTACTATTCTTGTCCGTAATACGGACAAGAATAGGACATGCTCTATTTTTTTTTGCGGCCTACGGAACGGACATACGGATGCAGACAGCGGACCCATAGAAATGAATGGGTCCGCATTTTTCACATGAATGGACATACGGATGCGGACAGCACACGGTGTGCAGCTGCGGAGGCTACCTCAGTCAGAGCTGGCCGGTCTGCGCGCACTGAGCGCTCTTTTGCTGGACGGTCTGCGCACACTGAGCGCTCTTCTGCTGAACGCCCGCTGACTTCTGCGGACGTTCAGCTGAAGAGCCTGGAGCAGGGGGCCCCTTCCAAGATGGGGGCCCTGGGCAATTGCAGTTAGGCCCCATTCACACGACCGTATGTTCATTTCCGTATCTTATCCGCATTTTTGCGGATAAGATGTGGAACCATACGGACCCATTCATTTTTCCATAGGAGGAAAAAAAATGCGGAATGCACACCGTGTGCATTCCGCATCCGTATATTACGGAAGTTCTCCCGCAAAAAAAAGGAAACATGTCCTATACTTGGCCACAAAACACGTCCGTAGCCCCATTAAAGTCAATGGGTCCGCAAAAATGCGGAACACTACGGAAGACTTTCCGTATGTCTTCCGTTCCGTTTTTATACGGACACGGAATACATACGGTCGTGTGAATGGGGCCTAAGGCTTCATTCACACTACCATATGTATTCCGTGTCCGTATAAAAACGGAACGGAAGACATACGGAAAGTCTTCCGTAATTTTGCGGACCCATTGACTTTAATGGGGCTACGGACGTGTTTTGTGGCCAAGTATAGGACATGCTTCCTTTTTTTTGCAGGAGAACTTCCGTAATATACGGATATGGAATGCACACGGTGTGCATTCCGCATTTTTTTTTCTCCTATGGAAAAATGAATGGGTCCGTATGGTTCTGCATCTTATCCGCAAAAATGCGAATAAGATACGGAAATGAACATATGGTAGTGTGAATGAAGCCTTATTCTGATTGCCTGATTGGAGTCGGGAAGGAATTTTTTCCCCTAAAGTGAGGAAAATTGGCTTCTACCTCACAGGGTTTTTTTTGCCTTCCCCTGGATCAACTTGCAGGATAACAGGCCAAACTGGATGGACAGATATCTTTTTTTGGCCTTATAAACTATGTTACTATGTTCCAGTGCTCCAGACTAAAAAAAAATACCTAGGAGCCATTGGCTCCTGAACTGAAAAATTTAGGAGCCAAATAAAATTTTTAGTCGCCAAATTTAAATACATATAATTATAATTTTAAAAAAAGACAGTAGTGAGCCCGCTCTACATACAGCATACTTCCTGCCAGCACTAGGAAACATATAGGAGAATATAGCACCACATACCTCCTACATCCAGCGACATCTCCTGTCATGTAGACCTTCTCTTTCCTCTTCTCCTCCGTTTGACCCAGACCTCCATGACAAATTCTTCCAGCTGCATCTAGTCTCTAGTAAGTTTGTTAAAAACATATTAGATTTCTCAATTTTTCTATAAGCCTCCACATATTTTCAACTCAACCTCCCCACCCCGTCATTCTGCTGTCCCTCCCATTCCTGTGCCCTTTGTGCTCCCCAATGCCCCTGCTGAAAAAATAGTGACCCCAGTTGACATAATGTCCCTATGGTGCCTCCAGCAATTATAATGCTCTCTAGAGTGCCTTCCCCCAGTAATAATAATGTCCGCTAAAATGCCCCCAGTAATAATTAAACCCTATATTGTGCTCCCGGTAATATTGCCTGTATAGTATCCCCAAAAATATTGTCCCCTATTATGTATGTCCCTGTAATAGAAATGCTCCTAGTGCCTTCAGCATTAATATCCCCTATTTTACCCGAGGTAAAAATGCCACTATAGTGCCCCTAGTAGTAATGCCCATGTACAAAAAAATCCCACTATAGTGCCCCATGATTAAATTGCCCCCCAGTGCATTCAGTAATGCCCCATATAGTGCTCGCATTTAAAAAAAATGTCTTGGTAATGCCCCCTATAGGGCCACAGTATCAAAAGTCCCCAGTGCCACCAGTAATAGCCCTTATACTGTCCACTGTATAAAGAAAAGTCCTCTAGAGTGCCTCAAAAATGCTGCCAGTTATGCCCCCCACAATGAACCCCAATATTAATGTCCCCCAAAGTGCCTTTCCATTAGTAATGTCCCCCAGAGCGCCCCTCCAGTAGTAATGTCCCTGACATTAGTAATATCCCCCCACAAAGCACCATCAATAGTAATGTCCCCCACGGTGCCCCTCCAGTGGTAACATCAGCCAAGCCCACCCTCCTGTAGTAATGTCCCCCACAGTGCCCCTCCTGTAGAAATGTCCCCCAGTGCCCCTCCAGTAGTGTCCCTAATAGTGCTCCCATTGAGTAATGCCCCCTGCAGTGCTATCCTTTCTGTTAGTCCCCCAAGTCAGCAGTGGATTAAAAAAAACAAACTCACCTGTATCCCACGTTCGCCAGGGTTCACAATGCAGGCCACAACCATTTCTGGTCTGTGGCCTGGGATGGAGGGATGCAGGCAGGTAAATGGAAGCATGTCGCTTTGCTGTGTCCCGGCACAGAAGGGTGTGATGATGTCATCATGCACGCCTGCATGGGTATTTACTATCTCTTAGGCTTTAGGCCTTCTAAGCCTGAAGCCTATGAGGATGATCGTAAGGTTGTCACGATACCAAAATTTTTATTCGGTTTCAGTACCATAAAAAAAAAATTACGATAATTAGTATTGCAATACTCAATACCACGCGGAAAAAAAAAATCACAAAAAAAGCTGTGTGCATTCCGCATTTTATGGAACGTCTGGCCCAGGGGCGTTGCTAGGGTCTCAAAAGATCTGGGGCTCAAGCCCCAATGTATATGTGCCATATTCTTGAAATATCCACCCTGTTCCCCCCCTCCCCACATACATACATCCCCTCTATGCTCCTCCTCCAGGCGCCATCGCTCTTGGTTTAGCGCTGTGTGCTGGCGCCAGTGCTGCACTATGTCCTGTCAGTGTGCTCCTATGCACAATATGTACTGGAGCTGTGCGCTGCCAGGACATAGTGCAGCACTAGTGCCACCACAGTATCTACTCAACTACACTGAGCACCCCCATCCTCCACATAGTATCTCCCCTCATACACTGAGCACCCCATCCTCCACAGTATCTCCCCTCATACACTGAGCACCCCCATCCTCCACATAGTATCTCCCCTCATACACTGAGAACCCCATCCTCCCACAGTATCTCCCCTCATACACTGAGCACCCCCATCCTCCACAGTATCTCCCCTCATACACTGAGCACCCCCATCCTCCACAGTATCTCCCCTCATACACTGAGCACCCCCATCCTCCACAGTATCTCCCCTCATACACTGAGCATCCCCATCCTCCACAGTAATCTCCCCTCATACACTGAGCATCCCCATCCTCCACACTATCTCCCCTCATACACTGAGCACCCCCATCCTCCACAGTATCTCCCCTCATATACTGAGCACCCCTATCCTCCACAGTATCTCCCCTCATACACTGAGCACCCCCATCCTCCACAGTACCTCCTCTCATACACTGAGCACCCCCATCCTCCACACTATCTCCCCTCATACACTGAGCACCCCCATCCTCCACAGTATCTCCCCTCATATACTGAGCACCCCTATCCTCCACAGTATCTCCCCTCATACACTGAGCACCCCCATCCTCCACAGTATCTCCTCTCATACACTGAGCACCCCCATCCTCCACACTATCTCCCCTCATACACTGAGCACCCCCATCCTCCACAGTATCTCCTCTCATACACTGAGCACCCCATCCTCCACAGTATCTCCTCTCATACACTGAGCACCCCCATCCTCCACAGTATCTCCCCTCATACACTGAGCACCCCCATCCTCCACAGTATCTCCTCTCATACACTGAGCACCCCCATCCTCCAAAGTATCTCCCCTCATACACTGAGCACCCCCCATCCTTCAAAGTATCTCCCTCATACACTGAGCACCCCCATCCTCCACAGTATCTCCTCTCATACGCTGAGCACCCCCATCCTCCACAGTATCTCCCCTCATACACTGAGCACCCCCATCCTCCACAGTATCTCCCCTCATACACTGAGCACCCCCATCCTCCACACTATCTCCTCTCATACACTGAGCACCCCCATCCTCCACACTATCTCCCCTCATACACTGAGCACCCCCATCCTCCACAGTATCTCCTCTCATACACTGAGCACCCCCATCCTCCACAGTATCTCCTCTCATACACTGAGCACCCCCATCCTCCACAGTATCTCCCCTCATACACTGAGCACCCCCATCCTCCACAGTATCTCCCCTCATACACTGAGCACCCCTATCCTCCACAGTATCTGCCCACCTACACAGAGCACCCCATCCTCCACAGTATCTCCTCTCATACACTGAGCACCCCCATCCTCCAAAGTATCTCCCCTCATACACTTATCACCCCCATCCTTCAAAGTATCTCCCCTCATACACTGAGCACCCCCATCCTCCACAGTATCTCCCCTCATACACTGAGCACCCCCATCCTCCACAGTATCTCCCCTCATACACTGAGCACCCCCATCCTCCACAGTATCTCCGCTCATTCACTGAGCACCCCCATCCTTCAAAGTATCTCCCCTCATACACTGAGCACCCCTATCCTCCACAATATCTCCCCATATACAGAGTGCCCCCATCCTCCACAGTATCTCCCCTCATACACTGAGCACCCCCATCCTCCACAGTATCTCCCCTCATATACTGAGCACCCCCCAGCATCTCCCCTCATGTACTGAGCACCCCCATCTCCCCTCATGTACTGAGCACCCCCATCCCCCCTCATGTACTGAGAACCACCTCCTCTCCCCTCATTTACAGAGCCCCCCCTCTCTCTCTCTCCTCATGTACTGAGCACCCCCTCTCCCCTCATTTACAGAGCCCCGCTCTCTCTCATGTACTGAGCAACCCCTCTCCCCTCATTTACAGAGCCCCCCCTCTCCTCATGTACTGAGCACCCCCCCCACACACACACACATCTACCCTCATGTACAGAGCCCCCCCCCTCTCTCCTCATGTACTGAGCACCCCCTCTCCCTCATTTACAGAGCCCTGCTCTCTCTCCTCATGTACTGAGCAACCCCTCTCCCCTTATTTACAGAGCCCCCCCTCTCTCTCTCCTCATGTACTGAGCACTCCCTCTCCCCTCATTTACAGAGCCCTGCTCTCTCTCCTCATGTACTGAGCAACCCTCTCCCCTTATTTACAGAGCCCCCCCTCTCTCTCCTCATGTACTGAGCAACCCCACACACACATACATATCTCCCCTCATGTACAGAGGCCCCCCCCCCTCATACACTGCACATCCCTCATGCTCAGGCTCCAGCACACTTACATTATGGTATCTACTCACTGTGAAGAAGTTCCTCATAGGTCAGATGCCTGAATCCTCTCCAGATGAGCCCCGCCTCCTTCCTCATGCTGCTCCACACAGACCTCAGTGTCTTGTCCTCCTCACACTGGCTCCGCCTCCTAACCTGAGGCGGTCCCACAGTGTGCAGCAGGAGGCTCTGATTAGTCGAACAGCAGCTCTGAGAGAAGCCTGCTGACTGCTGCTCCACCAATCAGCACTGGTATTGTAGAAGAGAGGGAGGAGCACTGCTTGTCTCCTTCTCTCTGTGGAAGTATTACTATATCACCCTGTGCCTTGCAGCTACAGCTAACATTCGAGGCTCTGGACAAAACATCAGGGGCTCAAGCCCCGTATTTTTTGACCTGGCGACGCCCCTGGTCTGGCCCATAATAGAACAGTCCTATCCTATTTTTTGGGGGGACAAGGTGACTAAAAAATGGCAAATTGTGCAGTTTTTTTTTTCCAGTTACGTGTTCACTACATAGGAGATATTTTTTTATATTTTAATGGTTTGGACTTTTCGAACGCAGCGATATGTAAAATGTTTATTTATTGTTAATATATTTTATATGCAAAATTGGGAAAGGGGGTGATTTAAACTTAATATACTGGTGTTTTTGTTTTTTTTTTACTTACTAAGTATTAACCCCCTTAGGGGCTAGAATTCTTGTCCTATTCCTAGTCCTATTAGAGCTCTATTAGGGTGAATAGGATTTTACACTATCCCTATTGCCCTATGCTTTGTGCACACAGCAGCAGGGAGCTTACCATGGCAGTTAGGACTGGGGCTCTGATCGGAACTGCCACTGCCACCAATGAAGA
The DNA here is from genome assembly GCA_900303285.1 of Rhinella marina. Lineage (NCBI taxonomy): Eukaryota > Metazoa > Chordata > Amphibia > Anura > Bufonidae > Rhinella > Rhinella marina. The sequence goes on along the minus strand of ONZH01030875.1, from coordinate 118,154 downwards.
GGGGGGGGGGACCCTGTGGCCACTGCCACCAATGATTATTATACTGGAGGGTTTCGAGGTGTGGGTGCTGCGCCACCAATGTTTTTATTACTTGGGAGGGGGAGGGAGCACTGTGCCACCAATGAACATAACTATGTTTAATACAAGTACAGGAGGCGGGTGCCGGCACAGAATCACATAGCCGGTACCCGACCTGTATGACAGGGAGCTGCGATCAGCGGTAGTTAACCCCTCAGGTGCCGCACCTGAGGGGTTAACTGCGGCAAATCACAGCTCCCTATCATACAGGTCGGGTGCCAGCTCTATGATTCTGCCGCCTGCACCCGCCTCCTGTACTTGTATTAAACATAGTTATGTTCATTGGTGTCGCAGCGGCCACAGCCTCTCCCCTCCTCCTCCCCACTCACTTCTCACTGGTGGCGGTGACAGCACAGGGGGGAGGGAGAGACTGCTTCCTTCTCCCCTGTGCTGCTGACGGAACGTGGAGCGCACTGACAGCAGCACACACCATGTTCTCTGATACTAGGCTGCGCAGTAATGCAGCCTAGTATCGGTAAATGCTGGTATCATAACGATACCGGTACAAAAGTATCGATAATTTGATACCAGGTGCAACCCTAGATGATTGGCGGCGGGGCAGTATTCAACTTCAGAGCTGTGGTGGTGGGTCAAGGTGCAAATGGCGACAAGACTAAAAAGTCTTGTCGCAATTTGTAAATTCTAACTCGCATTGGCGACCATTTTGGTCGCCATCTGGAGCACTGGGTTCACAAACTTTCGAGCACCACTGTATATAGTATACAGGCAGTCTGCAACTGGTTAAACAATAAATCAAAACAGATCAAAACAGAAATAGATTGATATTCAGCTTATAAATATTATGTGAATGACCAATTTACATGAATTTAAAACTCTTTTGTTACTCACTTAACTGGAGGACTTTCTTCCTCTTCTGTGGGTGGGCACCAGCTGATCACATGAGACAATAAAGAACCTGCATCTCTCACTATGCATTGCATTTAGCTCTTGTTAACCCCTTCCTCCTTCACATTTAGCCCCAGAGGTACATAGAGTATGTAATGCCCACCCCCCCAACTTTACTTCTCCAGCAGGTGCGGACTGGGAACTTAAAGTGGCCCTGGAAAAAATACTAAAAGTGGCCCCGTTTTGTAGTTGGGTCCAAATTGATGGAAGGCAGGGCCAGCAATACCATATTGCGGCACATTATACAACCCCAACAGAGCCAAATACCACAGTCCATCACAAAATACTGCCAGCAGCATAACATACATCCCCAAAAACTTTCACTGGCCGGCCATGAGGAGGGATCAGGCGCCCCCCTGGGCATAGGCCCACCGGGAAATTTCCCTGTAAGGTCTATGGCCAATCCTCCCCTCTTCTCCAGTGTCTAAAGATAATATATATTGAATTAACAGTGAATAGTGTCTGGGCTGCTTCACAATGAGATCACTATACCAGCACTGAGAGGAGGATGGGAGCAGGGAAGCTTTTGAGCATGTTAGTCCACCACTGAATGCAGGAGAAGGTTGACAGGAAGGGTAAGCAATGTACATAAAACAATCAAACAATATTTTTATTGTATGTACAATACTTCATGAAATGTCCTAGTTATACTTTTGTAGGATAACTTCTTTAAGGACTAGTTCACATCTGCATCAGAGGCTCCGTTTGGGTCCTCCATCACATGTTCTGTCAAAAGCAGTGGAGAGAAAAGTCCTTCATGTTTTGTTTTTTTCTCCTAAAAAAAAGTACCGCCACAGTGATGTACCAAATCCGAAGCCTATAACGAAGCAGAACAAGGGAAACCAATAATACTGGTTTAAAAGAGATCTTTACAAAGATGCATAGTCCATATATGTGTAGCGTTATCCCATCTTCCAAGCAACTTGGCAAGAGATGAGAATGCTCACTCCATGGAACCCTCATTAGGATTAGCTTTAGGAAAGACACTGCATTGGTGCTCAAGTGGTTCTTTTGAAAGCTACTTGAAGTTTCTCTCTGCAAAGGAACCAAAGCAGAGCACTTTTAGGGGTGCTGCAGCATAGATGGATGCAGGCAAGATGTAGTCTATGAGTAGGACCTAGGACAGTAAGAGAAAAGAAAATAAGGGGGATGCGGGGTCCTAGAGTCAAATGAAGGTTGCTCATGTAACTGTAAGAAGCCACCAGTAATTTATTAGTGGGGTCTATTCCCCAGCACACCTACTGGTCAGCAGAATAAAGGGGTATCATGGTCCTTGTTTATACAAGCACAGGATTCTTGAAAGTTACCAGTGCCTATGATAAAACTCACATATTGGATTTTCTGAATCACACAGATGCAAGGAAGATATTGTTACATGGAGAAATGGTGTCCATTCATTGAGCTGTATATGAAATAAATCAACTGCCTGTCCAAAAAATGGATCATTATCTGCGCTGCAATGCTTTTCTTCATCATGAATGGTTTGTTCTGTTTGAAACACAGGTATCATTTAAACTTAAAGGGAACCTGTCATCTCCGAAACACCCCCTGAACTAGAGTAAGCGGTGTATAGTGTAAGTGATGCTGAATCCAAATATGTAAGTTTTATCTTCATACTCACTTCCATTCTGACTCTGTGCTCTGACAAACCAGCAGTAAAATGCACTCACTGGACTCCAGTGCTCACTCACATAATGGAGAGGACTCAAACAAGAGTCCAGTGAGTGCATTTTACTGCAAATTTGTGGGAGCACAGCGTCAGAATGGAAGTGAGTATGAAGATAAAACTTACATATTCGGATTCATCATCACTTACACTATACACCTCTTACACTAGTTCAGGGGGTGTTTCGGTGATGACAGGTTCCCTTTAAATAGGGTTAATGAACACAAGTCATTGTCATTGACAGCAGAAAAGCATTCATATAAACACAAGGTGTGGCTCTGGACAAAATTGAAAGTGGGGCCCAAAATTCTGAAATATTGAATAAATATTATATGTACAAAGATCACAATGTACCCATCTATAGAAAAGGTTGTACGTTACTGGATCATAAGAGCAACACTAAGGCTACACAGCGACACTGGTTGTGGCCAGAATCCCATAGAAATGAGTCGCAAATAATCCAGCAGTGTCAGATTTGCCATTTTGGTCCATTCTTTCCTGTAACACAGCAAGGATTAACAACGTAACAAACCTCAATATTTATTACCCTAATTCTGCAGTTTACAGAAACATCCCAATCTGTGGTCGTAAACTGCCGCATGGCTTAGAAGAAAGAAGCGCCATATGGTTTATGGAAGGCAGATTTTGTTGAAATGGTTTTTTGGTGCCATGTCACATGAGACCCTGAGATACCCCTACAGTGGAAACCTTCAAAAAGTGACCCCATTTTGGAAACTACACCACTCAAGTAAATTATTGAGGGGTGTAGTTAGTGTTAGTGACCCCACAGGCATTTCATAGACTTATTGAAACACTTGGCTGTGAAAATGTCAAATTACAATTTATTCAATACAATGTTGCTTTAACCCCATATTTTTCAGGGTAGAAAAAGCACCCACAATTTGTTATGCATTTTCTCCTGAATATGGCAACTCTATATATGTGGTTGGAAACTGCTGTATGGGCACACTGCAGGGCTCATAAGGGAAGGAGCACCATTGTGAAAAACAGGCCTTATTATTATGCTGTGCTTCCTAGTTTTAGAAACATTGTACACATGGCCTTGATCTATTGCCTGGATATACCACATGACTTAGGAGAATGGGGTGAAGTGAGTTTTTTTATGCCACAGGGATTTTGCAGAAATTAATGCACAGCGGATCATACAAAGGGAAAATAGATATGCCATTTCAATACCCAATAAGTTGTGCCCATCGTGTTATTATGCTGTGTTTTCTGGTATTATGTATACTGTACATGTGTCCCTATTCTTTTGCCTGAATGTATGAGAGTGCTCAGGAGTAAAAAAGCACTCTGTGTAATTGTGGTGATTTACATGTTTGTGCTGATAAATGTAGAGGCTCTGGGGTGAAAAAAATAATAAATGGAACCCCCAAGAAATGAACTCATTTTACAAACTACATCCATCAAGGTATTAAGGGGCGAAGTTAGCTTTTTGACGCCAGAGATATTTATTAGAAGTTAATGCACAGTCATCTAAGATATATCACACTCTTTAAATTGTTATGCGGGTTCTACTGGGTATGGAAATGCTATAAATGTGGAAATAAACTGCTGTTTGGATACACTGCGGGGTTCAGAAGGGGAAGACCACCTTTTGGCTATTGAAGCACAGAACATTCATTATAGCTCAATTCTTATCAAACTGATAAGTACTTGGCTTACATAAGTGTTAATGAGCTTCATTAGTTCAGAGATAAGGGCTTCTATCTGATGGTACTCATTGTGAACTCTGCAAATACATAGAGACTGATGTCTGTACAGATAAAAGGGTTGACATTTTTTAATAAAGAAAAAATGATTTGTAGCTCAAAATGAAAAGAATGGAATAATAAAAAAAAGTGGCCCCAAAGGTGTTTATGGCCTTAAAGGGGTTTCAGAGTAGGCTGCAGCACTAACAGCTGAATGAATCAGTCATCAGCCAGTATCTGTAGTATTTTTGAGTGCATGGGATGTGATGGATACAGTTGAATGAAAGGATCAGGCTGTGAGGATAGGGCTGCATATGAGTGAAAATATAAGAGTTAGATTAAGGAATAGGATAGGCCACCAAAAAAAGGGTGTTTTTAGGTAGCGCTTAAAACTGTGGAAGTTAGGAATTATCCTGATTGTCTGGGGTAGAGCATTCCAGAGAACTGGTGCTGTTTGAGAGAAGTATTGCAATAGGGAGTAAGTTGTTTGGATTATGTTGAATTTTAGTTACAAATCATTGGAAGTGCCCATGAAAGTGGACATCACATCCCAAGCCTAGAGCGGCAGGCAATGTCTACAAAAACCATTAGAAGGCATTTGCACAGCATTGGGATACAAGCCAAAAGTGAAGTTACAGGTGTTCCATTGACCTCACGCCACTACTCTCAAACTCTTGAGATGGTGGCACATATCATGGTGCACAGCAAGACGGCAATGGAGGCTGGAACTGAGATAAGCCTTTGTCTCGGATGCAGTTATAGCCAGAGATTGGTCTGGAGACCATGTGGGCAACTCCTTAGGCTACTTTCACGTATGCGTTTTGGTTTCAGGTTTTGAGATCCGGCAGAGGATCTCAAAACCTGACCAAAATGGTTCTGCTTTGACTACACATCAGTATGCATCTGTTCCATTAGGATGCGGTTGTGTGAAATCAAAACAGGAACAAACCAGATGTGTCAGACCCTGTTTGTTCCATTTTGATTTCCAGACACAAAACCACAGCTTGCAGCAGTTCTGTGTCCGGTCAAAAAATGGAATGCTGACGGAATGGAAGGAATCCTGATGCATCCTGAATGGATCTCTTTCCATTCAGAATGTATGGGGACAAAACTGAACTGTTTTGGCCCGGTTCTGAGATACTCTGTTGGATCTCAAAACCAGAATGCCAAAACACATATGTGAAAGTAGCCTTAAAGAGACCTTCACAAGGGAATGTCACACTAGTCCTAGACATAATGTATGGTAGCTGGACCCCTTTAGTCTTCAGGTACACAAACAGCTTGACATCACTTGGTCGATTTGGTCGTGGAACCAGTAGTATGGCCATTTCTTAGGGGCCGTTTTTTCAACAGGACAACGCCAGGCTGCATGTTGCACGTGCTACTGTGAGCAACCTGTATGGCCTAAATGCGCCACAATGTCCTGCAGCATCTCTAGACTTCTCTCCCGTTGAGCACATTTGGAATTTCATGGGTTGGCAATTGTAAAGGGAACTGCCAGCATAAGATCTTCATGATTTGCATGGCCAAGTGCATTCAGCGTGGCAGAACATTCCTGAACCATTAATAACCTCACTTATAACATGCAAAGGCATGTAAGTGTGGTGCTCATATTCAATACTGGACAAATCTAGATGTTTTGAATATTTTGTTTCCATGTTTTTTTATTATTTGCATATCATTAACATGTCTATCAATCCTGTAATTTCCATAATTCCATGACTTTTCGTTCTTGGTGTTGCAATTTCAATGTCGAGGAGTATATAGTGTACATTCTCTACAAACCTCAGTGCCTCAATTTATGCTGTGGGTTTTACCTGCAATGCTGCTGCAACAACCAGCCCATTTTGAAGGTTTTTTGCAGCAGCAGTTTCCACTTACATCAGAAACTCCACCGTGCATCTGCCACGTATAGAGTTTCTCAGCATCAACCAGTGTATCTGGCCTTTTAAGTCTCTACATTTTAGTATAGAGACCCCATCATGGTGGTGCCGTGAGATTTACGTTGGCTGAACAGGTAACTGCAGTAGCCAGTTATACCTGCATATTTAGAACGTTTCTCCTATCTACACAGTCGAGTCAAATTATTATGACCACTTCCTACTTTTGACATCGGCATCCCGTAGCTCATGAAGGGTCAGATTTCATGAGCTGGCTTGGTGGATATACAAGGTGTGTGATTGTGTCTGCATACATATTCCTTGTTGATATCATGTCAAGGGATGATTTATTAGAATTGCAAAAAAGGGATGATTATTGGCTTTTGGCTGGTAGCAGTATTTCTGAAACTGCACAGTTTTGTGCTGCTGTGGTGAAAGTGTATCGTCAGTGGACTGTTGCAAAAAAGCGAAGTGGAAATTGTGGAGTACCATGAGCCATTGAACTGAGAGGTAAATGTCAGCTATAAAGGTGCACAAGGGAACCAGGGGGCTTACCAGCCCTGTGTCTAAAACAACAGTTCAGTGAACCCTACTGCGTTTGGGGCTTCAAAGCAAATGGATGGTCACTGATCCTCTGGTAATGAAATTGTATTGGCAGAAAAGACTTGAATTTTCATAGCAGTATTGGATTTGGACCTCCACTGATTGGCAAAGGGTTGTCTTCTCTGATAAGTCACGTTTTCTGCTTCATCGTACAGATGGACATTGGCTGTCAGGCGAGAAACATCAGAGGACAAACACCCTGCAACTATTGCAGGAAAAAACACAAACTGACAGTGGCAGCGTTAGAGTCTGGGGAATGTTTTAGTGCCATTCTCTGGGATGACGTATACATTTCAAAGGCATTCTCAATTTGATATGTACATGAATCCATCCTGGCAGATTGTTCCTCAACTCCAGTCCTCAGGGCCCACCTACCCTGCCATGTTTTCAGGATTTCCTTAGTATTGAGCAGGTGATATAATTAGTGCCAATGCATCAGGACTTACCTCAGGCATTCATTCTGTGGGATATTTTCAAATCATAACCAGTAGGTGAGAACTGAGAACTGGAGTTGGGGAACACTGACCTAACTCATACATGCTGATTGTCTTCCCTGGGGCAAATGGGATATTCCGGCAAGACAATGTGTTGGTCACACGGCTAATGTGACTCGACTGTGTATATCTGTACAATCATTGATGAATCACTGCTTTTCACTTTCACAGAAGACTTGGACAGAGTCTTATTTTAACATTATTGGCAGCAAAGCTGTATGTGAAGAAAAGGCTAGGGAGTTAACAGATGCTGGATGAGCAGATGGCAGATTGAGTCAGTTAATAACCATGTTTAAAGCTGGCTGTACATATTGAGATAACTGACACCTTTGGGTGGTGACAAGGGCAGGCTGAGATTATACAATGCCCAGTATACAGACACCCCCTTCTGAATGTGGTGCAACTGTCCTAAATGCTATGTCAGAGACAAAAGTCTCGCAGAACCACTGAAAGGGTGTAGTAATATAAGAAACTACAGACAGGAGATACTTGACAGAGCCCATATTGGAGACAGGCATATGTGCAACCAATACAACTGAGAGGGGCCAAGGAGGGGGAGGAAATATGGGCATAAGTGCAGAGCAGGCTGGAGAGCAAGGAATACAACTGGTACACAGTTCAGCATATGGTGCATTAGAGCTCTAACGGAGATACAGTACTGCCCAACCAGCTGGACTGAGTGACTGCAAACTATCATAATGTTGGCCCTAAATACTGAGAATATCATGATCTTAGATCAACCACCTGTAAAACAGGGATCCAGTCTTTCTGTTGTTAGAAGGTTAAAGATTTTGTCCAGGCTACAGATATTGATGAATTATCCTGAAGATAGATTATCAATATCTCTACCTCCTTTAATTGTAAGGGGATTTAGATCTACAGTATTTGTATTTAGTTCAGTTCAGTTCTTCAGAGTGGCTCATTACATTGTATTATCTTATGGCTTTAAATACATTAAATACACCACACATCTCAGTATGGTCAGTGAATTATCTAGCTTAGAGCTGTCAATAGTATCAACTTCTCCTTTTAGGAGCACACCCTTTGCACAGTTTGTCTTACTGTCAGTCTGGCAATGCCTTAGGGCATAAACCCGGTAGTGGTGAGGAAGCTGCCGCCACTTGTAGGTTTTTTCCGTTAAAACACTACCATTCACTGCTCAGACAGCTGCTTTAGTTACAAGAGCAAGGAGGAGGAGCAGGCCTACAGTAAGAGCTCTGGCAGATGCATCTAGTGTCACAGACAAAGGACTGCTCTGTGGCAGGCTTTTCAGAAACAGCGACAGATCATCGCATCTTAAGGCTTTTCTACATGGGCCAATAATCAGCCAGACCTGTGTTCATAAGAGCCCCAAATACTGGCCAGGGAAATATAACAGGGATCAACCGGCAAACATCTTCTATAAGGGCTTAAAAAATAATTCTTGTCCTTAGCTCATCTCCCTGTGTAAACAGGGAATATGCTGTCATGCTGTCCACAATGAGCAAACTCTATGGGGACCAAATGATCTCATTCGTCCCCATGCAATTTGTATAACTTGTCATTGTACAAAGCTGAGAGTCATTCATTTTTTCCTTGTCAGATTTATTTATTCACTAAATAAATTATGGGGAATCAAATGTTAAAAATGAGACCTTTTAATAGAAAAGGCTTTAAATGGTTACAGTTCAGTTTATTTGTAGAAAGCATAACTTTTATTTAGCTTTTTTTTTGTCAGTGTAACTTATGAGAGCTTGTTTTTTGTGGGATCAGTAGTAATTTTAAAATGTCACCATTTTGGCATAACCTAGATGCTGTGACAACGACTAAAGGGTTAAAAAGTTGGGTCTGAGGTAACCCCTATTCCACACATTGCAGCGGTTTAACGCCTGCATATTACAGCTGTCATTTGATGCAGATGGGGTGGGCACAGCTCCCGTTCCTGTGCCATCCTTTGTACATAACTGAACATCCATTTGCGGTAAGGTACCACTAACATAGACATAATACGCCCAAATGCAGGAAGGTGCTAATTAGAGATGAGCGAGCAGTGCTCGTTATGAGCACTGTAACGCTCGGGTCCCGTGTGCAATGCCCGCAGGCATTGCGGATCCGTCCTCATCTGCATGTAAGTCAATGAGGACGGATCGTTTGGTATGACACTCATACCAAACGGTTCCGTCCTCATCCGTCTTAAAGTCAGTGGGGACGGAACCGTTTGGTATGAGTGTCATACCAAACGATCCGTCCTCATTGACTTACATGCAGATGAGGACGGATCCGCAATGCCTGCGGGCATTGCACACGGGACCCGAGCGTTACAGTGCTCGTAACGAGCACTGCTCGCTCATCTCTAGTGCTAATGCTACAACATACCAAGACATTAAAGGCTACCTGCATACGTTGCATATTTGTATGCAATAAATACGCATGAAATCCGCATAAAAACACGCACATAAATCAGCACTACTTATTGTGATTTTGGTGTGTTTCTTTTTGTGTGGTTTTATGTTGCAGATTTTGTGTTTATGTTAACAACCCCATTAACCCCTTGGTGCCAATGGACGTACCGGTACGTCCAGGGCGCGAGGTAGTTCGCGCTACAGGGCGTACTGGTACGCCCTGCATGTAAACACCCGCTGCGCAGTGCAGCGGGGTTTACATGCTGTGATGGCGGCTGTTAGCCACAGCCAGCCATCCATAGTAAAGGCCTGGGGGGGAGCCGTGCCTCCCCCATAATGGCGATCGCTGTGAATGGCTGGTCTATTCAGACCAGCCATTCACAGCAGGCACGGGGTACTCGGCGGGGATCGCGCTATTCTGGCGAATCCCCGCCGAGTGTCAGAGGTCAGGGTGTCCCCCCCCGCCCCCCGCGATCGGCTGTGATTGGTCAGTGACTGGTCACTGACCAATCACCGGCCAAAACATGTGCGGGCGGCTGCGGCGAGAGTGCCGCCCGCAATAATTTTTCAGGATGGCCGAGCGTTTTCAAGCAGAGTATCAGCATACAGCTGATACTCTGCTTGAAACTGCTGACATCGGTGCTGGCACCGATGTCAGCAGTTTAACCCCTTCCATGCCGCGGTCCGTAGGGGCCGCTGTATGGAAGGGGTTAACAGGGAGGGAGCTCCCTCCCTCTCCCATCGGGCGCTGCAGTGCGCTGGCAGCGCCGATGGTGTGGCCAGATGAGAGGGAGGAAGCTCGATGGTTACCATGGCAACCTGACGCTTTCAGAAGCGTCTGGGTTGCCATGGTGTAAGCTAAGCCTCATCAGGCTCCTGCTAAAGGCAGGAGCCTGACAAGGCTTAGCCTGTGTGAAAATACACTGCAGTACACTATACAGTGTACTGTAGTGTATTATAGAACAATCAGACCCACTGGATCTTCAAGAACCGAGTCTAAAAAAAAAGTGTAAAAAAATTTTAAAAAAGGAAAAAAAAAGTTTAAAAAAAAATCATATTTTTCCCCCAATACTCAAATTTAAAATTGGTAAAAAAAGAAAAAAAATACCCCAAGCATGTTAGGTATCGCCACGTTCGTAGCAACCCACTCTACAAAAATATCACATGTCCCGACCCCTCCGGTGAACACCGTAAAAAAATAAAAATAAAAACTGTGTCAAAAAAGCCATTTTTGTCACTTTACATCACAAAAAATGTAATACCAAGCGATCAAAAAGGCATATGCCCCCCAAAATAGTACCAATCTAACCGTCACCTCTTCCCGCAAAAAATGAGCCCCTACCTGAGACAATCGCCCAAAAAATAAAAAAACTACAGCTCTCAGACAATGGAGAGACTAAAACATGATTTTTTTTGTTTCAAAAATTATATTATTGTGTAAAACTTAAATAAATTAAAAAAACTATACATGTTAGGTATCGCCACGTCTGTTACAACCTGCTCTACAAAAATATCACATGACCTAACCCCTAAGGTAAACACAGTAAAAAAAATAAAATAAAAACTGTGTCAAAAAAGCCATTTTTTGTCACTTTACATCACAAAAAATGTAATACCAAGCGATCAAAAAGGCATATGCCCCCCAAAAAAGTACCAATCTAACCTATCCAATCTATTATTGTGTAAAACTTAAATAAATTTAAAAAAAACTATACATGTTAGGTATCGCCACGTCCGTAACAACCTGCTCTACAAAAATATCACATGACCTAACCTGTTAGATGAACACTGTACAAAATAAAAAATAAAAACTGTGCCAGAACATCCATTTTTGGTTACTTTGCCTAACAAAAAGTGTCATATAATGCGATAAAAAATCATATGTACCCCAAAATAGTATCAATAACACTGTCACCTTATCCCGTAGTTTCCAAAATATGGGCACTTTTTGGTTGTTTCTACTGTAGGGAGCTTTAGGGAGGCCTCAAATGGGACATGGTGTCTAAAAACCAGTCCAGCAAAATTTGCCCTCCAAAAACCATCTGGTGCACCTTTTCTTCTGCGCCCTGCCGTGTGGCCATACAGTAGTTTACTACCACATGTGGGGTGTTTCTGTAAATTGCAGAATCAGGGTAATAGTTTTTGAGTTTTGTTTGGCTATTAACCCTTGATGTGTTACAGGAAAAAATGGATTAAAATGGAAAACGTGCCAAAAAAAGTGAAATTTAGAAATGTCATCTCGATTTTCCTTTAAATCTTGTGGAATACATAAAGGGTTAACAAAGTTTGTAAAATCAGTTTTGAAAACCTTGAGGGGTGTAGTTTCTAAAATGGGGTAATTTATGGTGGTTTCTATTATGTAAGCCCCACAAACTGACTTCAGAACTGAACTGGTCCTTAAAAAAATGGTTTTGGAAAATTTCTTAAAAATTTTAAGAATTGCTTCTAAAATTCTAAGCCTTCTAACGTCCCCAAAAAATAAAATTACATCAACAAAATGATGGCAACATAAAGTAGACATATGGGAAATGTAAAGTAATAACTATTTTGTGAGAAATCACTATCTGCCTTAAAAGCAGAGAAATTCAAAGTTTGAAAATTACAAATTTTTCAAAATTTTCTGTAAATTTAGGATTTTTTTTAAAAATAAAGGTGATTTATATTGACTCAAATTTACCGCTGTCATGAAGTACAATGTGTCACGAGAAAACAATCTCAGAACGGCTTGGATAAGTAAAAGTGTTTCAAAGCTATTACCACATAAAGTGACACATGTCAGAATTCCAAAATTTGGCCCAGACATTAAGGCCAAAATGGGCTCTGTCCTTAAGGGGTTAAACAACTATATATAAGGTGCAGAATCAGACAATTGACGTGCTGTGATTTTAAAATCCACATCACTGGTCAATTTCTACACATAAAAAAAATGCAAATTTCCTTCACTTTGCTGGTACTGTATTATGCTGCGCTTTTCCTCATGAAAATCGTCTCAGAAAAGGAGCACATAATCCGCATCATGTGCAGTTACCCTTAAAACAACTGTATGCTTCCACCCTTGTGGCAACAGTTTAAGAAACATCCTTTAGGTCTCTTTCACACGAGCGAGTTTTCCGCGCGGGTGCAATGCGTGACATGAACGCATAGCACCCGCACTGAATCCTGACCCATTCATTTCAATGGGTCTGTGTACATGAGTGTTTTTTTTTTCACGCATCAATTCTGCGTTGTGTGAAAAATGCAGCATGTTCTATATTCTGCGTTCTTCACGCAGCCCTGGCCCCATAGAAGTGAACGGGGCTTCAGTGAAAAACGCATTGCTTCCTGAAGTAAGTGCGGATAAAATGTGTTTTTCACTGATGATTGCTAAGAGATGTTGTTTGTAAACCTTCAGTTTTTTATCACGCGCATGAAAAACACATCAAAAAGCATTGTACCCGCACAAAAAGAAAAAAATGGACGCAATCGCAGACAAAACTGACTGAACTTGCTTGCAAAATGGTGCGAGTTTTCCTGAATGCACCCTGAACGCATCCGGACCTAATCCGTCATGCTCATGTGAAAGAGAAAATTCCATAATCTTGTAGAAAGCCTTCCCAGACAAGGGGAGGCTGCTATAGCTGCAATAGGGGACCCAAACGTATAGTAAGGGAACAACCACACGGCGCAGTCTTTATCTGGTCAGGTCATGGCCAGCTGTGGTCAAGAACCATGAGGCTGCAGCTCCCTGATATTTAACTACTGAAGACCACACTGTATGGGCCATCTGAATTCTTGGAGGTGCCGTGTGGTCACCCATGATACCGAGATGATACCAAGCTCATATAGGTGTCCACGTACCTTTGGTCATAGTGTAGTACTACTAGTAGTGTAGTATAGTGTACTTCTACAATGTCTCCCTGCAGCATAGACCAGTGAATAGGAAATATAGATTCCTCACTACTGAGTTACACAATTTGTGAGACTTTTACAATACTGGCTGTGATAATAGATTGCTCCACAGTGTTACTGATGGTGTTACAAAATTATGGAGTACAATATGACATCCTTTTTAATTCAGTATGAAATTTGTGCAACTTTTCATCATGTCCTTCATAGAATTTATAATCCACCATATTAGCCACATGTCCTTCTTACATGATGTGATAATTAGGTCCCAGTAATTGATATTTTTAAAGACATTGGCCCTGATTTATCATGCCTTCACTCCAGAATTCTGTTTTCAAAAAGTAGCAAAATGGGACTTTGACATTTTCTTCTCATTTACGTAATTTTTTAAAAAACCTTTTGCACTTTACACCACTAACTACAAAATATAATGAAATATGGGTGGGAAAGCAGGTATGGTTAGCCATGTGAATAACTCGAGTAGGAGGGTGGAGTAGGAAAACTAGAGTAGCTTAGGTTTAGGCCTCATGCATACGAACGTGTGCCGGCCGTGCCCGTGCTGCGGGCCGCAAACTGCGGTCCGCAATGCACGGGCACTGACCGTGAGGCCACCGCATGCGGATTGTGGACCCATTCACTTGAATGGGGTCCGCATTCCGCATCCGAGGGTCCGCACCGCAAAAAAGTAGTGCTTGCGCTACTTTTTTGCGGTGCGGAGGCACGGCCAGAAACACCACGGAAGCACACCGTAGTGCTTCCGTGGTGTTCCGATCCGTGCCTCCGTCCGCATCTCCCGGATCGCGGACCCATTGAAGTGAATGGGTCTGCGATCCATGATGCGGGCTGCACGGGCACGGCCAGCACACGTTCGTGTGCATGAGCCCTTAGGCTCTATTCACACGTCTTGTTTTTCTTTCCTGATTCGATCCTGATCCTGATCTGGATCCATTCATTTTAATAGGTCCTGAAAAAATAAGGGTCGAAACAGGAATTAAAAACAGGAGTGTGAATGGAGCCTTAAAGATAAGCCAAATTTAACACATATGCGACATTTGATAAATGTGACATAAAATACACCAAACCAGACTCAAGCAAAACTGACTTCAGATATTACCCTCATGATTAATTCTCCCCCATAATGTGCCAAGGCCCCACAATGACATAAAGTTTGCTATGTGATGTTCTGTGATCTTGTACAAGAGTCTCAATTGTTGACACCTGGGAAGAGCTTGAATTTAATTTTTTTGATAGCAAAAAAATCCAACACTGATGGATTTTCCACAATTATGAACTCGCAGAAGGCATGCCATTGCATATACACATGATGTAATACAATCCCATAGACTAACACTGCATGCTATATCGCAAAAGAAATAACTGCAATTTCTCCAGGGATACAAGAATATTTCGGCAAGAAAATTTTGTATAGGGGACAGCAACAGGAGAGGGTGGAGTAAATAGTATGGTGTCAGAAGTAGGAACTTGTTTCATTTTCAGTCTCCTACTCTTCCCCTATCCACATTGGATCCATACAGCAATCTGCTCATCTGTGAAGAAGAGAATGCAGCGGTTCTTAGTCGTTGGTTCTGCCAGCCATGAAACATGCTGCTTTGGGTGCTGGCTAAAACCCAGACTACTCACAAGACATGGCTTGGCAGGTGTAACTGCCTACAGCAGAAAGTATGCTTGGGTAAAACAAGCACTATATGCAAGCAATGTGTTAAGTAGTAGCTTAAGGCCTTAAGTGAGTTTTCCGCGCAGGTGCAATGCGTGACGTGAACGCATAGCACCCGCACTGAATCCTGACCCATTCATTTCAGTGGGTCTGTGTACATGAGCGTTTCTTTTCACGCATCAGTTCTGCGTTGCATGAAAAACGCAGCATGTTCTATATTCTGCGATTTTCACGCAGCCCTGGCCCCATAGAAGTGAATGGGGCTTCAATGAAAAACGCATTGCATCCTGAAGCAAGTGCGGATGCAATGCGTTTTTCACTGATGGTTGCTAAGAGATGATGTTTGTAAACCTTCAGTTTTTTATCACACGCATGAAAAACGCATCAAAACACATTGCACCCGCGCAGAAAAAACTGAACAACTGAACGCAATCGTAGACAAGACTGACTGAACTTGCTTGCAAAATGGTGTGAGTTTTCCTGAACGCACCCTAAACGCATCTGGACCTAATCCGTGACGCTCGGGTGAAAGAGGCCTAACTGTTGTGAAAAGTCGCAACAGCTCAACAGCATCAGTGATAGTCATAATCCCTTCAGATGGCTGTAGGGGACACCTCTGTACACAGCTGCAACGTACAGATCAAGATGAGGTACATAGAAGACTTTGAGGTTCATTTATGAAGCTAATTATTATATTGTAGTGTTAAAAAGTCATACCGTATGACTTTTTAAGCTTCTCACCACTTTTCCCAAGTAGTGGTAAAGGGGTGGGGCTTACTGGAAGTGGGTGGGGCTTTGTTCAGCCTGCCGCATTTACTATAACTTTTGTCAGAAAGTAGCAGAAGCTACAGTGCCTACAAGTAGTATTCAACCCCCTGCAGATTTAGCTGGTTTGATAAGATGCAAATAAGTTAGAGCCTTCAAACTTCAAACAAGAGCAGGATTTATTAACAGATGCATAAATCTTACAAACCAAAAAGTTATGTTGCTCAATTAAATTTTAATAAATTTTAAACATAAAAGTGTGGGTCAATTATTATTCAACCCCTAGGTTTAATATTTTGTGGAATAACCCTTGTTTGCAATTACAGCTAATAATCGTCTTTTATAAGACCTGATCAGGCCGGCACAGGTCTCTGGAGTTATCTTGGCCCACTCCTCCATGCAGATCTTCTCCAAGTTATCTAGGTTCTTTGGGTGTCTCATGTGGACTTTAATCTTGAGCTCCTTCCACAAGTTTTCAATTGGGTTAAGGTCAGGAGACTGACTAGGCCACTGCAACACCTTGATTTTTTCCCTCTTGAACCAGGCCTTGGTTTTCTTGGCTGTGTGCTTTGGGTCGTTGTCTTGTTGGAAGATGAAATGACGACCCATCTTAAGATCCTTGATGGAGGAGCGGAGGTTCTTGGCCAAAATCTCCAGGTAGGCCGTGCTATCCATCTTCCCATGAATGCGGACCAGATGGCCAGGCCCCTTGGCTGAGAAGCAGCCCCACAGCATGATGCTGCCACCACCATGCTTGACTGTAGGGATAGTATTCTTGGGGTCGTATGCAGTGCCATCCAGTCTCCAAACGTCATGTGTGTGGTTGGCACCAAAGATCTCGATCTTGGTCTCATCAGACCAGAGAACCTTGAACCAGTCTGTCTCAGAGTCCTCCAAGTGATCATGAGCAAACTGTAAATGAGCCATGACATGACGCTTTGAAAGTAAAGGTACCTTATGGGCTCGTCTGGAACGGAGACCATTGCGGTGGAGTACGTTACCTATGGTATTGACTGAAACAAATGTCCCCACTGCCATGAGATCTTCCCGGAGCTCCTTCCTTGTTGTCCTCGGGTTAGCCTTGACTCTTCGGACAAGCCTGGCCTCGGCACGGGAGGAAACTTTCAAAGGCTGTCCAGGCCGTGGAAGGCTAACAGTAGTTCCATAAGCCTTCCACTTCCGGTTGATGCTCCCAACAGTGGAGACAGGTAGGCCCAACTCCTTGGAAAGGGTTTTGTACCCCTTGCCAGCCTTGTGACCCTCCACGATCTTGTCTCTGATGGCCTTGGAATGCTCCTTTGTCTTTCCCATGTTGACCATGTATGAGTGCTGTTCACAAGTTTGGGGAGGGTCTTAAATAGTTAGAAAAGGCTGGAAAAACAGATAATTAATCCAAACATGTGAAGCTCATTGTTCTTTGTGCCTGAACTACTTCTTAATACTTTAGGGGAACCAAACAGAATTCTGGTGGTTTGAGGGGTTGAATAATAATTGACCCACACTTTTATGTTTAAAATTTATTAAAATTTAACTGAGCAACATAACTTTTTGGTTTGTAAGATTTATGCATCTGTTAATAAATCCTGCTCTTGTTTGAAGTTTGAAGGCTCTAACTTATTTGCATCTTATCAAACCAGCTAAATCTGCAGGGGGTTGAATACTACTTGTAGGCACTGTATAGCTGAAGTCTATGCCAACCTGTAGCTGACGTAGACTTTAGTTTCTGGCACACAGCAGGGCAGCTTCTGCCTCTTAATAAATTAGGTGCCTTTCACGCCAGTGCAGGGAGATCAAGACTGGAGGATGGATGTGCCAGTCTTGATGCATCTCCCCCTTTATTTTAAATTATAGATCTACAGAAACAAAGGGGGTCATTTATTAAGACCAGCGTTTTAGACACTGGTCTTAATAACCCCATTTGCTGGTAGCAGATCTGCGAAAGTCCAACCTCTACATAACTTCGGAGCATCCACCGCCGGTCTAAATGTAAGTCAGCTTCCTTGCTGGCTTAAATTTTGACCATGTTCTATGTCTAAAACAAGCAGATTGTGGAGCAAATAACCTTTGAACCGCACTCTGTTATATATAAATACGCCAGAAAACTGGAGCATATATGATAGTAAATTACCCCCAAAGTGTTTCAGGTGAAGTGGAATATACACTTGACCTGGAGAAGGGCCTTTACCGTGAAACAAGACGTTTCTGTGGCTCTATATTTGAATATAAAGTCTTTCCACATGACTTATCTAGTGGCAATCATGATGCTTCTACTGCTGATTGCCTTGTAGAATGCCCCAGCTAAGGAGTGAGGTATTGTGATTGCCTAGGCTCCCTAACAGGGGCATTCACAGATCCCATAGGGCCCCATAGCAAAACTTAGCATGGGCCCCTGCACCTATTTTCCCAATGTACGCACGTCAATCACTTCCTGGCAATGCACAACGTGCAACACCCCACATTTCAGATAAATTATCATTATTTTCTTTAAGTAAGTGAAAGAAAATGTAATTAAATTCAAATTGTAATTTAAAAAGTTGCCTTTGGCCTCACCCACGTTATCCGACTTTTATGTAGGAAAAAGGGGAACAGGTGCTTCAAATATATGGCACTCATTCTGAAAACTAAAATTCTCAATGTATTTCCATACATTAAATACATTGATAAGTATACTGCTTCTCTTCAGTTACAAAGCTACCTGGCTGCCTGCAGCCACCACTAGGGGGAGCTCAGTGAATTGGAATTTATCTCTTTGCACTGAGCTCCCCTTGTGGCAGGTGGTAAAAAATGCAGTGTTTTCAAGCAGGCAAGAGAAGGATAAGTTCTGCTAGCTCCTCTTCCCCCTGTGCCCCATACCAGTCGCCTGGTCTACCTCTACTACAGGTATGTCACTGCTTCATAATTATATACTGTTGAATGTTCAACCCCTTCAGCCCCAGAGGATTTTCCATTTTTGCATTTCCGTCTTTCACTCTCTGCCTTCCTGGATCCTTTTTTATTTTTCCGTTCACATAGCCATATGAGGGCTTGTTTTTTTGTGGGACAAGTGGTACTTTCTAATGGCACCATTTAATATTGCAGGATGTAGTGGGAAGCTGGAAGAAAATTCCAAATGGGGTGGAATTGGAAAAAAAGCAATTCTGAAACTGTTTTATGGGTTTTGTTTTTACAGCGTTCCCTGTGCAGTAAAACTAACCTGTTCTCTTCATTTACTGGGTCACTACCATTACAACAGTACGATATATATATATATATATATATATATATATATATATACTGTAGTTTTTTTCTTGTGTTTTAATACAGACAAAAAATGTTTTAAAAAAATTATTTTTTTCTTTCATCACTATATTCTGAAACCCATAACTTTTTTTTATAGTTACATCGTTTGTGGTGAGATCTGTAACATAGTTTGTAAGGCCAAAAAAAGACATCTGTCCATGCAGTTCGGCCTGTTTATCCTGCAAGTTGATCCAGAGGAAGGCAAAAAACCCCTGTGAGGTAGAAGCCAATTTTCCCCTCTTTAGGGGAAAAAAATTCCTTCCCGACTCCAATCAGGCAATCAGAATAACTCCCTGGATCAATGACCCATCTCTAGTAACTATAACCTGTAATATTATTACACTCCAGAAATACATCCAGGCCCCTCTTGAACTCTTTTAGTGAACTTACCATCACCACCTCCTCAGGTACAGAGTTCCATAGTCTCACTGCTCTTACCATAAAGAATCCTCTTCTATGTTTATGTACAAACCTTCTTTCCTCCAGACGCAGAGGATGGCCCCTTGTCACAGTCACAGTCCTGGGGATAAATAGATCATGGGAGAGATCTCTGTACTGACCTCTGATATATTTATACATAGTTATTAGATCTCCCCTCAGTCGTCTTTTTTCTAAAGTGAATAACTAATTTTGATAATCTTTCTGGGTACTGTAGTTCACACATTCCAGTTATTACTTTAGTTGCCCTCCTCTGAACCCTTTCCAGCTCTGCTATGTCTGCGTTGTTCACAGGAGCCCAGAACTGTACACAGTACTCCATGTGTGGTCTGACTAGTGATTTATAAAGTGGCAGGACTATGTTCTCATTACAGGCATCTATGCCCCTTTTGATTCAACTCATTATCTTATTGGACTTGGCAGCAGCTGCCTGACACTGGTTTCTACAGCTTACGGCTCGTTCACACGACCGTATGTATTTTGCGGTCCGCAAAAAATACGGATGACATTCGTGTGCATTCCGTATTTTGTGGAATGGAACAGCTGGCCCCTAATAGAACAGTATTATCCTTGTCCGTGATGCGGACAATAATAGGACAAGACTCATAATCTTGCGGAACAGAAATACGGACATACGGAAACGGAATGCACACGGAATTCCTTACGTTTTTTTTTGCGGACCCTTTGAAATGAATGGTTCCGCATACGGTCCGCAAAAAAATGGAACGGACACGGAAAGAAAAATACGGTCGTGTGAACGAGCCCTTAGTTTGCTGCTCACTAAAATTCCTAAGTCCTTTTCCATGTCAGTGTTACCCCGAGTTTTACCATTTAGTATGTATAGGTGACTTGCATTATTCCTTCCTATGTGCATAACCTTACATTTGTCAGTGTTAAACCTCATCTGCCTCATCTGCCACGTCAGTGTTACCCCGAGTTTTACCATTTAGTATGTAAAGGTGACTTGCATTATTCCTTCCTATATGCATAACCTTACATTTGTCAGTGTTAAACCTCATCTGCCACGTCTCTGCCCAAGGCTCCAATCTATCCAGATCCATCTGTAGAAGTGTATTGTCATCTTCTGTGTTAATTACTTTACACAGTTTAGTGTCATCTGCAAAAATTGATATTTTACTGTACAAGCCTTCTACAAGATCATTAATAAATATATTGAAGAGAATAGGGCCCAATACTGACCCCTGTGGTACCCCACTAGTGACAGTGACCCAATCTGAGTATGTACTGTTAATAACCACCCTGCTTTCTATGACTGAGCCAGTTACTTACCCACATACAGACATTTTCTCCCAGTCCAAGCATTTTCATTTTATATACTAACCTTTTATGTGGTACAGTGTCAAATGCTTTGGAGAAGTCCAGATATACGACATCCATTGATTCGCTGTGGTCAAGTCTAGAACTTCCTCCTCATAGAAACTGACTAAATTAGTTTTATATGACTGATCCCTCATGAAGCCATGCTGATATGGAGTTATTATGGCTTTTTTCATTGAGGTACTCCAAGATAGCATCTCTTAGAAAACCTTCAAACAGTTTACCCACAACAGATGTTAAACAGCTATAGTTTCCAGCCTCTGTTTTTGGACCCTTTTTGAATATTGGCACCACATTTGCTATGCGCCAATCCTATGGAACACTCCCTGTCAGTATAGAGTCCTTAAATATCAGATATAAGGGTCTGGCTATGACATTACTTCTCTTAGGATACGGGGGTGTATGCCATCTGGTCCTGGCGATTTGTCTATTTTAATCTTTTTAAGACGCCGCTGTACTTCTTCCTGGGTCAGACAGGGCACTTTTAATGAGGAGTTTACTTTTACATTCTGCATCCGACAGTTTATTTTCCTCAGTGAATACAGTGGAGAAAAAAATATTTAATAGCTTTGCTTTCTCCTCATTGCTCTCTGCAACTCCCTCCTCATTACTCTGTAAAGGGTCGATACCTTATACTTTTTACCATTTATATAATTGAAGAACATTTAGGGGTTAGTTTTACTCTCTTTGGCAATTAATCTCTCGGTCTCTAGTTTGGCTGCTTTTATTTGTCTTTTACATATTCTATTTTTTTTCTTATAGTTTTTCAATGCTTCCTCATTGCTCTCCTGTTTTAGTGATTTAAATGCTTTCTTTTTGTCATTTATTGCTTTCTTTACAGTTCTATTTATTCACATGGTTTTTTCTTGTTCCTTAACATTTATTCCCATAAGGTATGTACCTCTCACAATTAGATGTTAGGATACTTTTAAAAATATCCCATTTTGTGGCTATAGTTTTATTTTTGAGGACTTTGTTCCAGTTAGTTAGGCATATGGCCCCTTTTAGTTATTTAGTGCTTTCTTGAAGTTTGGTATTTTTGTTCCTCCCTGAAGAAACACTCTTTTGAATAACAATTGGAAGGTTATTATTTTATGGTCACTATTTCCCAAGTGTACCTGCACATCTGTTGTTTTGTCAGGTCTATTGGTTAATAAGTCCAGTATGGCTGTCCCTCTAGTCAGGTCCTGATCCAGTTGGGAAAGGTCTTTGGTTATTGCCAAGGTAGTTTTTATTGATACCATTTTGGACTGTGTATAACGATTTGATTATTTTTTATTCTGTTTTTTTGGGGAGGTGAAGCAATGAAATAATGGTGAATCAGACATTTTGATTTTTTTTTCTTTACGGTGTTCACCATATGGGATAAATATGTTTATATTTTAATAGTTCAGGCGATGCCTATGATGTTTATATTTTTTTATTGTTGATTTATTGTTTTAATTATGGTGAAAGGGGGGTGATTTGAATTTGTATATATGTTTTATATTGTTAAAAACTTAAGTGACTATAAGATGCAATTATTACATTGCTTCTCCATTACATTGCAATGAATTGCCTTTGCAATTGATTGCAGATTTGCTATGATCTTATGGAGCCCTTTCATGTGTAGACATTAGTACCAGGTGTCTGCTGTTTAAAACAGCAGAAACTCAGGACTATGGGTCCTCTACCCTCACGAGCAGGTACCATCTTTAAAGACCTAACTTTTGCTGTAAATGTACAGTGGTGGTCAGGAAGGGGATTAAGAGGTTCTCTGGGACCAAAACATTGATGATCTATCCCAGTGGTGCCGAACCTATGGCACGGGTGCCAGAGGCGGCACTCAGAGCTCTCTCTGTGAGCACCCACACCATGGAAAAATTCTAAGGTGTACCAATATGCCTTAGCTTTCCTGCCATTCATCAGCGCAGGGCGTACTATGAACATCACAGGCAGAGCGTTGAATGTAGGCAGGCTATTGATAAAGTACATGGAAGATATAAAAGGTTTGCCATCACTGATATATCCTATCAATGTTTGATCCATAGCCGCACCAATCAGCACAATGAACACTTCATCCTCTTCACTGTTTACATAAGCACAGAGGCTCGCCCATATGAGTAGTTGTGTCTGGTATAGTAGATAATCTAATGTAAATGCCAAGGTTGGACATGCACCGATTAGGCTAGGTTTACACTAGCATTGTTGTTTCCATTGTTCTTTATGAAATGTACGACTGGGCCTTCAATGTGAATGTGAGTCCTTAAAGGGGTTGTCCGAGTTATTTTTTTGTTCTTTATATGTTTCTAACTTGTCAGGTATAACAACTTTCCCATATACTTTGTGTTTCTAAAGCTGCTGGTTTCTCAGAGTTGACTGAGGGTCACATGACCTGTGATGTCAGCTTATGTCCCTGGTCTTTGATGTTTCGTGTACAAGCCTCAGAGATCAGATAACAGTCTGTACAGGAGATGTCACTGGCCACGCCCCCCTTTCTTTGCCGGGCTCCTGCTATCTGCTCTCTCCCTGGTTTCCTTCAGATAAAACATTAACCCCTTCAGCCAGAACACACTGAGGGCTCAAGGCTTTACAACAAATAGTAGCTGCAGCAGTGAGAGGAGACAAATGCTGGGCAAGGAGCTATAGAGGAATTGTACAAGAACAGGTAGGGAGAATTTCCTGTGTGTATCAGCAGTGTCATTGTACAGCTGGGACTTGTAGTCCTACACAAACAACATGCTGCTGAGTATTCCAGCAGACAGACATGTCACTCAGCACTTGTATTCACTCCCTTTACAGAGAAGGGGGGAGGGGCAGAGATTGTTATTACTGCATGTAAACAAAGGCCAGAAGAGAACCAGGGAAATGAGGAAATATAGATTTTTTTTTTGCCTAAAACTTGCTGAACTTAGTTATATATATTGCTGCCCATCAGATTTACAGTGCTATATTTTTTTTTTCCATAACTTGGACAACCCCTTTAAAGAGAACCTGTTATCACAAAACGCAATGCAATCTGTGGTCAGCATGCTATAGAGTAGAAGAAGCTACACAGGGATCCTCCAGGAAAAATTACATTTTAGCAATTGCCAACAGCCTGCCTCACTTAGCTGAGGGTTCATACTTTAGCTACCCACCACTCTGATCTGCCGTTTTTCCGCCAATGTGTCCATGTTCCAGCCCCTGTAGTGTTTATATCCGGTTATGACCATATCACTGCTGCAGCAGAGCACATGACTATGATTATGCTGTAGCAGATGTAAAATCTGTGGCGACCAGAACATAGAGACAGTGGAGGCAGACTGGTGTACCAGAGTAGCAGGGAGCAGGTAAGTTTAAATCCTCAGCTTAGTGAGGCAGGCTGCTGGTAATTGCTAAAATGTCATTATTTCCAGAGAACCCATTTAATTCTCTGCTATTTCTGATTTCATTGCTTACGGGGTTGGTGTTATCAATGTGCTATCTCTGTATAGACATTTACACAGAGAATGCTATCAATCACTGATACCTCCTCTGTGTACAACTATCAGTGACTGACAGCTATCTCTGTATACACACTTACACATACAGGGCTATCAATCACTAATAACACATCCTCTCTGTACAGTTATCAGTGATTGACAGCAATCTATGTATACACTCTTACACAGAGAATGCTATCAATCACTGATAACACCTCCCTGTGTACAGCTATTGGTGACTGACAGCTATCTCTGTATACACACTTACACATACAGGGCTATCAATCACTAATAACACATCCTCTGTGTACAGTTATTAGTGATTGACAGCAATCTATGTATACACTCTTACACAGAGAATGTTATCAATCACTGATAACACCTCTCTGTGTACAGCTATCAGTGACTGACAACTATCTATGTATACACACTTACACAGAGAATGCTATCAATCACTGATAATACCTCCCTGTGTACAGCTATTGGTGACTGACAGCTATCTCTGTCTACACACTTACACAGAGAATGCTATCAATCACTGATAACACCTCCCCTGTGTACAACTATCAGTGACTGGCAGCTATCTCTGTATACACACTTACACGGAGAATGCTATCAATCACTGATAACATCTCCCCTGTGTACAACTACCAGTGACTGGCATCTATCTCTGTATACACACTTACACAGAGAATGATATCCATCACTGATAACACCTACCTTGTGTGCAGTGATCAGTGGCTGACAGCTCTCTATATATACACACTTACACAGAGAATGTTATCAATCACTGATAACACCTCTCTGTGTACAGCTATCAGTGACTGACAACTATCTATGTATACACACTTACACAGAGAATGCTATCAATCACTGATAACACCTCCCTGTGTACAGTTATTGGTGACTGACAGCTATCTCTGTCTACACACTTACACAGAGAATGCTATCAATCACTGATAACACCTCCCCCGTGTACAACTATCAGTGACTGGCAGCTATCTCTGTATACACACTTACACAGAGAATGATATCAATCACTGAAAACACCTCCCTAGCGTGCAGCTAACAGCCATCTACAGTGCCTACAAGTAGTATTCAACCCCCTGCAGATTTAGCTGGTTTGATAAGATGCAAATAAGTTAGAGCCTTCAAACTTCAAACAAGAGCAGGATTTATTAACAGATGCATAAATCTTACAAACCAAAAAGTTATGTTGCTCAGTTAAATTTTAATAAATTTTAAACATAAAAGTGTGGGTCAATTATTATTCAACCCCTAGGTTTAATATTTTGTGGAATAACCCTTGTTTGCAATTACAGCTAATAATCGTCTTTTATAAGACCTGATCAGGCCGGCACAGGTCTCTGGAGTTATCTTGGCCCACTCCTCCATGCAGATCTTCTCCAAGTTATCTAGGTTCTTTTGGTGTCTCATGTGGACTTTAATCTTGAGCTCCTTCCACAAGTTTTCAATTGGGTTAAGGTCAGGAGACTGACTAGGCCACTGCAACACCTTGATTTTTTCCCTCTTGAACCAGGCCTTGGTTTTCTTGGCTGTGTGCTGTGGGTCGTTGTCTTGTTGGAAGATGAAATGATGACCCATCTTAAGATCCTTGATGGAGGAGCGGAGGTTCTTGGCCAAAATCTCCAGGTAGGCCGTGCTATCCATCTTCCCATGGATGCGGACCAGATGGCCAGGCCCCTTGGCTGAGAAGCAGCCCCACAGCATGATGCTGCCACCACCATGCTTGACTGTAGGGATGGTATTCTTGGGGTCGTATGCAGTGCCATCCAGTCTCCAAACGTCACGTGTGTGGTTGGCACCAAAGATCTCGATCTTGGTCTCATCAGACCAGAGAACCTTGAACCAGTCTGTCTCAGAGTCCTCCAAGTGATCATGAGCAAACTGTAAACGAGCCTTGACATGACGCTTTGAAAGTAAAGGTACCTTACGGGCTCGTCTGGAACGGAGACCATTGCGGTGGAGTACGTTACTTATGGTATTGACTGAAACCAATGTTCCCACTGCCATGAGATCTTCCCGGAGCTCCTTCCTTGTTGTCCTCAGGTTAGCCTCGACTCTTTGGACAAGCTTGGCCTCGGCACGGGAGGAAACTTTCAAAGGCTGTCCAGGCCGTGGAAGGCTAACAGTAGTTCCATAAGCCTTCCACTTCCGGATGATGCTCCCAACAGTGGAGACAGGTAGACCCAACTCCTTGGAAAGGGTTTTGTACCCCTTGCCAGCCTTGTGACCCTCCACGATCTTGTCTCTGATGGCCTTGGAATGCTCCTTTGTCTTTCCCATGTTGACCATGTATGAGTGCTGTTCACAAGTTTGGGGAGGGTCTTAAATAGTCAGAAAAGGCTGGAAAAACAGATAATTAATCCAAACATGTGAAGCTCATTGTTCTTTGTGCCTGAACTACTTCTTAATACTTTAGGGGAACCAAACAGAATTCTGGTGGTTTGAGGGGTTGAATAATAATTGACCCACACTTTTATGTTTAAAATTTATTAAAATTTAACTGAGCAACATAACTTTTTGGTTTGTAAGATTTATGCATCTGTTAATAAATCCTGCTCTTGTTTGAAGTTTGAAGGCTCTAACTTATTTGCATCTTATCAAACCAGCTAAATCTGCAGGGGGTTGAATACTACTTGTAGGCACTGTATATATACACACTTAAGGCTCATTCACACAACCGTATGTATTTTGCGGTCCGCAAAAACGGATCCGCAAAAAATACGGATGACATCCGTGTGCATTCCGTATTTTGTGGAACGGAACAGCTGGCCCCTAATAGAACAGTATTATCCTTGTTCGTGATGCGAACAATAATAGGACAAGACTCATAATCTTGCGGAACGGAAATACGGACATTCGGAAACGGAATGCACACGGAATTCCTTAAGTTTTTTTTGCGGACCCTTTGAAATGAATGGTTCCGCATACAGTCTGCAAAAAAAACGGAACGGACACGGAAAGAAAAATACGGTCGTGTGAACGAGCCCTAAGGCTACTTTCACACTAGCGCTATGGAATTCCAGTATTGAGCTCCGTTATAGGGGCTCAATACTGGAATAAAATGCTTCAGTTTTGTCCCCATTCATTGTCAATGGGGGCAAAACTGAACTGAAGACAACGGAATGCTCCTGAAAGCATTCCGT
The DNA here is from genome assembly GCA_900303285.1 of Rhinella marina. Classification (NCBI taxonomy): domain Eukaryota; kingdom Metazoa; phylum Chordata; class Amphibia; order Anura; family Bufonidae; genus Rhinella; species Rhinella marina. The sequence goes on along the minus strand of ONZH01030875.1, from coordinate 90,441 downwards.
TCCGTCTTCAGACCGGAGAACAAACCGCAGCATGCTGCGGTTTGCTCTCCGGTCCAGGCATCCGCACCAAGACGGATCCGTCATGGCCCCCAATGAAAGTCAATGGGGACGGATCCGTTTGGTGTGACACAATGGTGAACGGATCCGTCCTCCATTGACTTTCAGTGGAGTTCATGACGGATCCGTCACCTGCACACATACACACAATACACACATACAGACATAGACATACACATACACAGACATATACACATACAAATACACATACATACTTACATGCTCCCCGGCAGGTCTCCAGAGCGCAGGAGGAACAGGACGGCGCGCACAGATGACGATTCCACCAGGCGCCCAGCAGAGGGCGCTGTAGGGAATCGTCATCTGTGCGCGCCGTCCTGCTCCTCCGGCGCTCTGGAGACCTGCCAGGAGCATGTAAGTATGTATGTGTATTTGTCCGTGTATATGTGTGTGTGTCTGTGTGTATGTATGTACTGTGTGACATGTGTGGGGTCGGAGCGCGGTTCCGGCTCCACACATGTCCCTGCGGCAGTCCAGATCCGGCAGCACCCTTCACCTGAAAGTAGCCTAACACAGAGAATGCTATCAATCAGTGGTAACACCTCCCCCATGTACTACTATCAGTGACTGACAGCTATACATGTATACACACTAATACAGAGAATGTTATCAATCACTGATAACACCTCCCTTCCCTTGTGTACAGCTATCAGTGACTGACAGCTATCTATGTATACACACATACACAGAAAATGCTATCAATCACTGATAACACCTCCCCTGTGAACAAATGTATAAACTACGGGGGAGATTTATCAGATTCCACCTTTCGATTTTCACAGCTCCTTTGGAAAATAAAAGGTGGAATCTGACTGGTTGCTATGGGCAACTAAGCCACTTCTACTTTACACCAGTTTGATAGATCTTCCCCTATATGTTTTACTGAACCTTTTAATAGTACAGGCTATAGCTACTAGAGATGGGTTGTTGATCCAGGGAGTAATTCTGATTGCTTGATTGGAGTTGGGAAGGAATTTTTTTCTCCTAAAGTGAGAAAAATTGGCTTCTACCTCACAGGGGTTTTTTGCCTTCCCCTGCATCAGTTTGCAGGATAACAGGCCGAACTGGATGGACAGATGTTTTTTTTTTTCTGCCTTATAAACTATGTTACTATGTTTTCCCACTATGAATCTGCTTAGCTCCTCCTGCACTATAATATGCTGCCTTGAGATTACATTATCATTTTGTGGTGACAGGTGCTCTTTAACCCTTGGAATACCAGCGCCGTACATGTATGGCGCTGGAGGCTGGGACACAAATCCCAACGCCGTACTGCTATGGCGCTCTGATCAGCTGCAGGGGTCCGGCAGTGGCCCATAGCCGAACCCCTGCTGTATGCACTGGCATCGGTGAAAACACGGTGCACGGTGCATTAACCCTCGCACTGCCACGGTCAGCGCTGACCGCGGCACGTGCGGGTATCCTAAGGGGTTGCGATCCCCATCGGGTCCCCGCGCTGCTGCGATGGGGACCCGATGGCAGGGAAGGCAGCCCGATGCCTTGCTTAGGCATCAGGCTGCCTTCTACGGAAGCCTGTGATATCCAGCCCCCTGCTCTATAAAAATATTACATGGCCTCCCAGTTGAATACTGTAAAAAAAAAATAAAAAAAACTATGCCAAAAAAATTTTTCCCTCTTGCCTCACAAAAAGTGTAATAGCATGCGATCAAAAAGGGGTATTTACCCCGAAATGGTACCAATCAAACTGTCATCTCATCCCGCAAAATATTTGCCCCTACCTAAGACAATCGCCAGAAAAATTTAAAAAATATGGCTCTCAGAAGATGGCAACACAAAAAAAAGATTTTATTCTGTTCAAAAATGCATCTAATGTGTAAAACTTAACAAAAATAAAAATGTTACACATATTGGGTATCACCACGTCCGTAACAACCTGCTCTATAAAAATATTACATGAGATGGCTTCCCAGGTGAATGCTGTAAAAAAATTTTTTTTAAAACTATGCCAAAACAGCCATTTTTTCCCCTCTTGCCTCACAAAAAGTTTAATAGCAGGCGATCAAAAAGGCGTATTTACCCCAAAATGGTACCAATCAAACCGTCATCTCGTCCCACAAAAAATGAGACCCTACCTAAGACAATCGCCAGAAAAATTTAAAAAATATGGCTCTCAGAAAATGGCAACACAAAAAAAGATTTTATTCTGTTCAAAAATGCATCTAATGTGTAAAACTTAACAAAAATAAAAATGTTAGACATATTGGGCATCACCGCGTCTGTACCAACCTGCTCTATAAAAATATTACATGAGATGGCCTCCCAGGTGAATGCTGTAAAAATTAAAAAAGAAAAACTATGCCAAAACAGCCATTTTCTTCTTTCCCTCTTGCCTTACAAAGTGTAATCAAAAGGCGGGCAATCTAAAAGGCGTATTTACCCCAAAATGGTACCAATCAAACCGTCACCTAATCCTGCAAAAAATGAGCCTCCACATAAGACAATAACTCAAAAAATAAAAATCAATGGCTCCCGCAAACCCACATCAAGATCTGTGCTGCAAAATTCATATGGCGCTCCTTCTGTTTTGAGTCCTGCCATGTGCCCCCACAGTTTATCACCACATATGGGGTGTTGCCGTATTCAGGAGAAAACGGGTAACAAATTATGGGGTTCTTTTCTCCTGTTACCCCTTGTGAAAATGAAAAATTCGGGGCTAAAGCAACATTTTATTGGAAGAAATGAAACTTTTCATTTTCACAGCCAAGTGTTTCCAAATTCTGTAAAACGCTTAGGGGGTCAAAGTGGTCAGTACCCCCCTTAATATATTCTTTGAAGGGTGTAGTTTCCAAAATGGGGTCACTTTTTTTCCACTGTAGGGGTAGGTCAGGGTCTCTCAATTACAAAATGGTGCCTAAAAACCACTCTAACAAAATCTGCCTCCAAAATCCGTATGGCGCTCCTTTCCTTCTGACCACTGCCACAAACCCATAGAGACGTTTACCACCACATATGGGGTATTTCTGTAAACTGCAGAATCAGAGTAATGTATATTAAGGTTTAGTTTGCTGTTAACCCTTGCTGTTTTACAAGAAAAAAAATATTAACATGAATAATCTACCAAAAAAGTGAAATTTTGAAATTTCACCTCCATTTTCTATTAATTCTTGTGGAACACCTCAAGGGTTAACAAAGTTTGTAACAGCAGTTTTTTATAATTTGAGGAGTGTAGTTTCTAAAATGGGGTCATTTATGGCTGGTTTACATTACGTAAGCCCCTCAAAATCACTTTATATCTGAATTGGTGCTTAAAAAAATGGTTTTGGAAATTTTGTTGAAAATTTGAAAAATGGCTTCTAAACTTCTAAGCCCTCTACCGTCCCAAAAAAGTAAAATGACATTTACAAAATGATGCCAACATAAAGTATACATATGGGGAATGTAAAATAATAACTATTTTTGGAGGTATTACTATGTATTTTGAAAGTAGAGAAATTGAAATTTTTGCTAAATTTGGTATTTTTTTATAAATAAAAATGAAATATTTTGCCACAAATTTACTACTATCGTGAAGCACAATATGTGATGAGAAAACAATCTTAGAATGGCCTGGATAAGTAAAAGCGTTAACCCTTGCTGTGTTGCAAGAAAAAAATTAACGTGAATAATCTACCAAAAAATTGAAATTTTGAAATTTCAACTCCAATTTCCTTTAATTCTTGTGGAACACCTCAAGGGTTAATAAAGTTTGTAACATCATTTTTTTATAATTTGAGGGTTGTAGTTTCTAAAATGGGGTCATTTATTAGTGGTTTCCATTAGGTAAGCCTCACAAAATCACTTTATAACTGAATTGGTGCTCAAAAAAATGGTTTGGGAAATTTTGTTGAAAATTTGAAAAATTGCTTCTAAACTTCTAAGCCCCCTAACTTTCTAAAAAAAATAAAATTACATTATGATGACTGATAACTATTTTATGAGGCATTACTATCTGTCTTAAAAGTAGAGAAATTCAAATTTAGAAAATTGAGAATTTTTGGTAAATTTGGGATTTTTTTTTAAATAAAGGAAAAATATATTGACTCAAATTTACCACTGTGTAACGAGAAATTAATCTTAGAATGGCCTGGATAAGTAAAAGCGTTTTAAAGTTATTACCACATAAAGTAACACATGTCAGATTTGCAAAAATCGGCCTGGGGTTTAAGGTGAAAAGTGGCTCGGTACTGAAAGGGTTAAAGAAAACCTGGTGATTTCTGCTGCCCTATCTGAGAGCAGGATATGACAGAGAAGCTAAGCTCTATGATATATAGGTTTATATGATTTGGAGCAGGATTTCTGGGTAAAAAGCAGAGTAAGGCTCCATTCACATGTCCGTGTGTGATTGCGGATCCGCAAAACACGGACACCGGCCATGTGAGTTCCGCCAGCTCTATAATAGAAATGCCTTTTCTTTTCCATGTATTCAGACAAGAATAGGACATGTTCTATTTTTTTGCGGGGACGCGGAACGGAAGTGTGCCGTCCGCATCTTTTGTGGGCCCATTGAAAATGAATGGGTCCGCAACCGTTCCACAATTTTGCGGAACGGATGCGGACACATTCTACGGACATGTGAATGGAGCCTAAATCCTGACAGGACTCCTAGGAGAAACAGTGAGAGTCCCAATTACTTCACATTTAGCCCTTATGCACACGTCTCTACTCAAACAGGTGAAGATCTTTCCCTTATACCTTATGTCTGAGGAGGCTCCATTCCTAGTTTTGGCTCACAATCACTGATGGAAATAACTGACCAAACACTGACTTGTGAATACGGCCTTACACAGTGATAGACAACCTTCTGTGTATACACACTGATACAGTGTGTATAGCTGTCAATCACAGGACTCTCACTGTCTCTGCTAAGAGTCCTGACAATAAGCCTATACATGACAGAGCTCAGCTTCTCCCCCTCTATCTTAGGGCTTATGCACACAACCGTATGTATTTTGGGGTCCGCAAAACAGGGATCCGCACAAAAAAAAATGGATGACATCCATGTGATCCGTGTTGGACCTGTTTTTTTGCAGATCCATTGTAACAATGCCTGTCCTTGTCCACAAAACTGGCAATAGGACATGTTTTTTTGTGGAAGGGACATGCGGACATACGGAAACGGAATGCACACGGAGTGATTTAGTTTTTTTTTTTTTTTGCGTATCCATTAAAATGAATGGTTCCACATATGGACCTGTAAAAAAAACAGAACGGAAATGGGAAAAAATACATTTGTGTGATCTCACATCCTGCAGGAGAAATCACCTAACATGTCTGCTTTAAACACTAACCTATCCTAAGCATCAGCTATCGACATTATGGGGGAGATTTATCAAACTGGTGTAAAGTAGAACTGGCTTAGTTTCCCATAGCAACCAGATTCCACCTTTCATTTTCCAAAGGAGCTGTGAAAATGAAAGGTGGAATCTGATCGGTTGCTATAGGCAACTAAGCCAGTTCTACTTTACAACGGTTTGATAAATCTCCCCCTATATTCTTGGAGAACTCATTAAAGGGGTTCTCCATAAATTAAGAAAATGAAAAAACGTAAATATTACTTTATTATAAATATATTCCCAAATACCTTTCATTAGTTATTATGGCTCGTTTTATCTGGGGAGCAATCATCAGGAGAAACAAAATGGCCACCGTCCTGTTAATATACACAAAACCTGTCCTAATCACACAACAGGGCAAGTTACTTCACAACACTGAGGTAAAGAGCTGCCTCGTCCTCCTCTCTGCTCTGCCTGTCACGGATTATGATCCTGAATACAGTTTAATATGATATTTAGCAGAATCTTTGTGGGAATGGAGTTCATGAGGAGACATGAAGTACAGAGAGGACAGACAGGACAGACTGTGGTAATGGAGACTGCATACAAGTGCTGCTGCTCATTAGTCACATCTCCTCATGAACTCAATTCCAACAGAGATTAAGCTAAAGATCTTATTTTTAGGATGAGGCAGCTCTTTACCTCAGTGTTGTGAAGTAACTTGTCCTCCTGTGTGATTAGGACAGGTTTTGTGTGTACTAATAGGACGGTGGCCATTTTGTTTCTCCTAATCATTGCTTCCCAGACAAAATGAGCCACTCTAACTAATGTAAGGTATTTGGAAATATATTTATAATGAAGTAATATTTAAGTATTTTTATTTTCTTAATTCCCGGAGAACCCCTTTAAGGGTCTCTTTCACACGGTATATTTTTTTACAGTTTTTTTTAACATCTGTATTTTTACCAAAACCAGGAATTCCTAAAAAAAAAATACCAAAGTGATTTACCTAAGGGTATGGCTACGTGTTCACGTTTCCTGATGCAGTTTTGGAAGCCAGGAGTGAATTAAAAAGAGAAACGTGGTATCTGTCCTTTATACTTTTTTTTATGATCTACTCCTGATTTTGGCATCCAAAACAGGAAACCTAAGGCCACCTGCACTCATTCGGAATACAATTGTTTATTCTGCGAAGAATACAGTACCAGCAAAATGTAGGATTACACAAATTCCGTACACTTTGAGAATTGTTTCCAGGTGGAAATTGACCTGCCGTGCGGATATACAAATCTGCAGCTTGACAATTGTTTTTGCGGTTTAAGGCATCATCTATATGACCATGTGCCAGCCTTGCCAGTGCTGCGTTGTGGCCACCGTCTGCAGACACATTCATTTGCAGCACTTCTGTGGGTTTCTGTGATTTAGTTCCACACCACACCTTCTGGATTGTGTACCCATTCACCTACATTTCTGATGCGGTGCACAAACGGCCAGTGCCGTGACCAGCTGTTTGCAGGCCGCAGTACGGGCACCAGTCAACAACGGCCTTGTGCATGAGCCCTTAGCTATAGATTTCTCCCTTTTCCAATGCAGGGTGAGATCTGGTGCAAAACTGCATCAAAAACAGCTGTTAGGGTCAGTTCACATGGAGTTTTTGGTGCTGATTTTGGAGCATTTCTGCCTCAAAATCTGCTCCAAAGACGCCTCAAAAAAGCCTCCCATTCATTCCAATGGGAAGCAGAAAAAAATGTAGCATTTGAGACGTGCACATCCGCTCATCTTTTTGTGTGTAAACACTCCAAAAACCATGTGGGAAATGTACTGTACAATTTATTAAAGTAAAAAATCTGCCTGAAAACGCTTTACAAAAAACGCATCAAAAACGTGCAGAATTTTGAGGCATAAAAATCTGCTTGGATTCAGCAGATTTTTTTATGCGTGTATTTTGAAAATCAGCTGTGTGAACTGCTGAACAGAAATTCGTGCATTCACCCACACACGCATGCAGGTGGCCGAACTCTAAGGCCTCATGCACACGACCGTATCTATTTTGAGGTCCGCAAAAAATACTGATGATGTCTATGTGCATTCTGTAGTTTGCGGAATGGAACAGCTGGCCCCTAATAGAACAGTACTATCCTTGTCCGTAATGCGGACAATAATAGGACGTTTTCTTTTTTTTTTGCGGAGTACCTTCCATTTTTTTTGCGGACCCATTCAAATGAATGGTTCTGCATATGGTCCACAAAAAAACCCCGGAATGGATGCGGAAAGAAAATACGTTTGTGTGTATGAGCCCTAAGGGTGTAATTGCTCTTTCTTCTTGTTGGGATTCAGGGATGGTAACACACCAGATGAAGATGTGGTACTGACCAGTGGTATGACTAGTTACATGAATTTACAATGGAACATCTGCATGCTCTCAACATGTCCAGAAAATACGGATGCAAGCCATGCTCCAGTATTAGCTGCCCACCCTTCTGCCTTATCCTTTCACCTACATGAAAATCCTCCCATAATGTAACAGGATAAGGCTTCATTCACACGACCATATTTTGTTTCCGTGTCCGTTCCGTTTTTTTTGCGGACCGTATGTGGAACCATTCATTTCAATGGGTCCGCAAAAAAAACGGAAGGTACTCCGTTTGCATTCCGTTTCCGTATGTCCGCATTTCCGTTCTGCAAAAAAGATAGAACATGTCCTATTCTTGTCCGTTGTGCTGACAAGGATAGGCATTGTTACAATGGATCCGCAAAAAAAACGGACACGGATGCCATACGGAACGTCATCCGTTTTTTTTTTTGCGGATCCGCAATTTGCGCACCGCAAAACACATACGGTCGTGTGAATGAAGCCTAACACGGATACACAGCACCCCACACTGCTATCTGCAGCCAACGACCACAATGAACAGACAGCACCCAGGTACATGGTAGAGGTTGACACCCGCTAGTAATGGTACATCCTAAGACATGTCAGGTGTATAGAGGATGTGCCATGATGCATATTTTGACTAGCAGTCAACACAGGGCGAGTCCATCAAACACGGAGGGGGGAGGTATTCGTTGGTCTTCTGATGCCCCCTGCAGCTCCAGTCGCCGGTATTTGGAGAAGGCGGGGTGTCAGACAGTGGCTCGTACAAATTGTCTCGACCAATGAGGAGCGTGCATAGCAGATCACGTGGCTGTGGTGGGCGCTTTTGTTCGTTGCTGCTGAGAACGCGCGTGGTATTCATCGGCAGAGACAGGTGAGAGCTGGACGGCTGTGATGAGCACTTGTGTGAGAGGATTTTGCTCCATTTATCGTTATGGTGCCTGAGTGCAGATGAATGCACCGGGGGCGGTTATGGAAAGGTGGTGTCGTGGTGGGTTATTGGCGTTCACGTGTGGGGCGCAGCGCACCCGTTAAGTCACTGTTTCTAGCGCCTTTCTCGCTACAGGCAGCTGTTGCTTGAGACCATCGTGCATAGAGAGTGCACCTGTGGGGAGCTGGTTGGTACAGGTGTGAGATAGAGGCGCGCGCTCCGCTCTGTTGTGTAGGGCAGTACCACAGTATGCGGGAGGTTGCGGGGTTAATATACTGGCGCGGAGCTGCACTGTCTGACAGCTGGCTATAATAGGCGCGCTCCCTGCTTTGTTCAGGTGTAGTGTCTGGCCCCGCCTTGCTAGCTATTGGTCCATTAGAGCCTGGCGCCGCCCCTCACTGCCTGTGACTGGTTTCTTCTCGCCGTTGTAGTGTTACATCTTGTAGCTGGTTGGCGGGTGTGGCACTCGGGCTCCTCGTGCGGCTGCTAGTCTTCTTAGCGGGTCACGTGGGTTATGTTTCGCGCTTTTTGTGTTGTGGTACCCTCGTGGGGATGACAGGTGGGGCACGCCCCTCTTGTCACGTGACGCGTGTGCGCCACCTGTTGCCGGAGGTTGTTGCTATGCCCTCGCGTAATGCAGTGAGCGGGAGCCAGGCTCCCTCCCTGGTTGTATGTGGCTGCCTGTACTGTCAGTAACACGCTTCTCTTTCTTCTTGCAGCCTCCGGTAGCTGAGCAACACTTGCACTTTCAGTCATGTCTGACGCTGGTAGGACGCTGTTATGTAGTGTACCTGTATGCAATGTCAATAAAGCCTTCTTGTGAATTATCATCTTAACATCCTTGACAGTAGAATTGTCTGACCAGCATCTTTCCAGCCTTCCCCTCCTTACCTATGGGGTTGTCATGGTAGCATCAAAAGGCTAAAGAAGATGACATTTTAAAGGGATTCTGTCAGCACGATTTTGCATATAAAGGTAATGCCACTACTGGATTCAGCTGAGCATGTTGAATTCAAAAATGTTATTACAGTTCCTAGTAGGAGATTTAATGCTGAAAAAACGTTTTTTATAATGTGTCAATCACTCACATAAGGAGCCCAAGGGGATGTGCCCAGCTGCGTTTGAGCCGGGCTGGCCGAGACAGTTGGAGCCCAGGACCGCCCACCTCATTAATATTCACTTCACTGCTTCCAGCAGTGAAGCTCTGTCATCGTAATCTCGCGCGTGTGCAGTACCTTCTCTGAGGCCGATGCCCGCAGACCGCACGGGCGCAGACTGCTTGAGGTTCTGCGCCTGCACGGGATTACAACGATGACGGAGCTTCACTGCTGGAAGCAGTGAAGTGAATATTAATGAGGTGGGCGGTCCTGGGCTCCAACTGTCTCGGCCAGCCCGGCTCAAACGCAGCTGGGCACATCCCCTTGGGCTCCTTATGTGAGTGATTGACACATTATAAAAAACGTTTTTTCAGCATTAAATCTCCTACTAGGAACTGTAATAACATTTTTGAATTCAACATGCTCAGCTGAATCCAGTAGTGGCATTACCTTTTATATGCAAAATCATGCTGACAGACTCCCTTTAAGCTCCCTTAAAACAGTTATACCCTTCTCATATGTTGGTATAATGCTAGGATATGCCACCAATGTCAGATGGGTACAGGGGCCCACCTCTGCGACCTTCACCCTGCTCCAGAATGCCCGCCCCCCCCCCCCCCCCAAAAAAAAAAAAAAATGTAGTGTGACCAGTGTATGCTCTCCATTCATTTCTATGGGGAATTACAAAAAAAAGCTGAGCAAGCGCGCTTGGCTATTTTTGGAAGTCCCATAGAAGTGACTGTAGAGCATACAACACATGCGCGTCCACCTGTGAGACTGCTCTCCACTTCTGGAGGCCTGTTCTGGAGATGGGTGCAGGTTCTTCTATTATCTGATATTGGTGGCATATCCAAACTGGCACCACTGTCTGAGATGGTGAAAACCCCTCTAAATATGACTTGTTCTCTGAAAAGCGGGTTCACGCAAGTTTTTTACTGTTGTTCATAATCTTCTTTTTATATTTCTTAACATGTCTCTGCTTAGCTGACCATCGTCTTGTAGCTGCCTTTACCTTTAAGGGGGTTGTGTTAAGATATAAAACTATTAATCTGAATGGTGAAGGCCAACTGCTTCTGGACTGAGCTCTATGGGACAGGCAAGATAGAAAATTCACCTTTTGTCCAATTATGTGTTCAAGTTCCATCTATCTGCATGGTGCCCTCTAGTGGGCTGGAGGAACAGGTAATTATTATCTCCAGGCCAGCTGTGGTGAAACTGCGCCTCCCAGCATGCTCCATTCATTTCTATGGAGTTCTGAGAACAGTGTACATCTTGGGAGTTGTAGTTTTACCACAGTTGGAGTGCTGGAGGTTAGACATCACAGCTCCAGGGTGTAATGCTCAATTCCTTTTGGTTCTTTAAAGAAAAAAAAATCAGTTTTTCCTCACACCTCCACAACGGCACACCCAGAGGATAACCCGCCTCCCAGGGACAGGAAACAACTGAGACCAACGCCTTTAAAGGCCTCCTCCTTCTTACCTTCTCCAGTTGTTTCCTGTCCCTCCGGAAGCAGGTGGACCAGCGTACATCGCAGAGGCCTTTAGGTTTGTTCTCCCCAGCTGGTCTGGGAGGGCCTCTGCAGGGGGTGAGGAACGCGGGGTCCAGGTTGGGCTCTCCCTCCCTCTGGAAGTAAGCCCGGCGGTGCCGGCATCCCCGGGCTTCTATCATGTCTCCGTGTGTCATGAGACATGTGGCTGTGGATCGGGGGCGTTCCCCTGGGCCGGGAACACTCCATGGATCTTTCGGTGGGCGGTCCCTTTTGGATGACGTCAGATGCTGCCGGCGTCGTGCATCTGACGTCACTTCCACCAGGGAGCCCATACATTTTAAGGAGGCGGCGTTTCCCATGAGATCCTGCCATTCCAGCGCTGCAGACATGTCGGTACAGCCAGACACCGATACCTCCAGGCGATCCACAGACCCTGCTCGGCCCTCTAGCCCGGTAAGCCTCCTCTAAAAAAGTTTTGAGTTTCTGGCACCTGGGGTGTTCTTTCTTGGTGACGGCTCCCTTTTCTACTTATGATTTAGTATTCACTCTCTACCCCTTATTGTTTTAGGGGAAGGAAACTATTAAGTCTCCGGGAGAGCCGTCACGCAAGAGGAAATGCCCTGTGTGTAAAAGGGCTTTATCCACATCTTATAAGAAGTCATTATGTACCAAGTGTTTGGACAAGGTTATGAATGAGGAATCCCCATCCCTTATAGATAACCTAAGGTCCATGATAAAAGATGAAGTGGGAGTAGCCATTGATGCCAAACTGGCTTCAGTCCCGTGTAAACCCTCTACCTCTAATGCACTGTATATTCACCCTGAGCCAGAGGAGTCTGAGGTTGAAGAGGGTCTGCTATCCTAAGAATCCGATCCTGAGTTATCTGACGACACATCGGGCCATCCTCTTTGTGCTGTAGAAGACACGGAGTCCCTTTTGAAAAATATTAGGGCCACTATGAATATGGAAGAGCAAAAAGAACCTCTTTCGATCCAGGATCAAATGTTCTTAGGATTGGCGGACAAACGTAAAAGGGTTTTTCCGGTCCATGAGAATATTAAAAAACTTATCCTCAATGAGTGGAAGGATCCAGAGAAAAGACAGTCAGTGCCCAGACTGTTTAAAAGGAAATATCCCTTTATAGAAGAAGACTCTCTGTGCTGGGACAAACCTCCTAAAGTCGATGCCCCTGTAGCAAAAATTTCCAAAAAATCAAGCCTGCTGTTTCAAGATTTAGGTCTGTTAAAAGATCCAATGGATAAGAAGGGGGAGTCCCTACTTAAAAAAACCTGGTAGTCCACTACTGCTATACTCCATCCTAGCATCGCCTCTATGTACACTGCCCGTACCTTATCTATTTGGCTCTCTCAACTACAGGAGCATCTAGAATCAGGGACGCCCAGAGAGGATATTCTATCCTCTATTCCGATTTTGAAGCAAGCGTCAAATTTTTTGGCGGACGCCTCGGCCGATGTGGTGAAATTGGCCTCCAGGTCTGCAGCTCTTTCAAATGCCTCTCGTAGAGCCATCTGGCTTAGAACATGGTCAGGTGATTCAGCATCCAAAAATAATGTGCCATCCCTTGTGAAGACGACAGATTGTTTGGTAGAACCTTAGACGATATTTTGGAAAAGGCGGCTGATAGAAAAAAAGGATTTCCTACAGAGGCAAAATTCTATAATCAGAGGCGGTCCTTTCGGAGCCAAAGACGTCCTAACTTTGAGCAAAAGAAAAGGGATGCAAAATCATCCTGGCAGTCATCAAAAAATAAAACCAGAGGATTCTTGTTTAATCAGGAAAAACCCCGTAATCCTTCCCAATGACGCCAGAGGTCCTGTGGGGGGGAGACTAAGGGATTTTTCCGATGCCTGGGAAAGTCTTGGCGCTTCCCCATGGGTTTTGGAAATTATAAGGTCAGGACTAAAACTGGAATTTTCCTCCCTTCTTTGGGACCGGTTTCTCATAAACAAAACTCTAAGTGGGTAAGATCAGGCTATCCTGGATATCCAGATAGATTCCTTGTTGGAGAAAAAGGCCATTGCTCCAGTCCCAGTAGAAGAACAGAAGGGATTTTATTCCCCAATGTTCTTAGTAAAAAAAAAATCCAACGGGTCTTTCAGGGTTATCTTCAATCTAAAACACCTAAACAGGTTTCTACTTTACAAAAAATTCAAGATGGAGACTGTAAAGACAACAATAAACTTGTCAACCGACTGCTTTATGGCTACGGTGGACCTTACCGATGCCTATTATCATATTCCGATTCACCATCAGTATCAGAAATACCTAAGGGTGGCAGTAAAACACCGGAAAACTCTGCGACACTTTCAGTTCCAGGTCCTTCCCTTCGGGCTAAGTTCGGCACCCAGAGTCTTTACAAAAGTGATGGCGGAGGTCTCTGGGGCCCTTCACCAACAAGGAATAATGATAATTCCATATTTAGACGATTTTCTGATTTCAGCCCCGTCAGAAATAATTCTTCAAAACCATCTTCAAAAAGTAGTGGACTGTTTCACAAGTCTGGGATGGATCCTGAATTTCCAAAAGTCCTGTTTAGTCCCTTCACAGGAAACGGTATTTCTAGGGATTCGGTTAAATTCCAAATTAACCACATCTTTCCCCTATGCCCATGACAGCACCCTTGAGAGACCGCCTCCCATCAGGACAGGAAACAGGAACTTCCATTGGAGAGCTCTTTAAATATGGATACTGCCCCTGTAACAACCAGTTCCTGTTTCCTGTCCTATGGATGGGAATCTCTGTTGGAGAGCGATTTCAGGCTGCAGGGCCCTATGGGTACAGAGGGTTACCTGTTCCGGCATAAGTCTCTTCTATGAGCCGCCGTCCGGATGGAAAGTCTGGAGTTTTCTCCCAGGTCCTGGACCTTTGAGGTTGGGCTGGTGTTCGGAGGCCATTCCGGCGCCCTTTTCAGTAAGGGTCGGTATGCCGGATACTCCAGGCGGTGATCTGGAGATCCGGGTTCTACGTCACACTCAGGCGCGGTTACAGAATGAGGAGCGCTTGAGGCATTAAAGGTGACGCGGCCGGATGTTGTATGTGCAACTTCCGGCCTTTGGAACGCAGGTAGGCCGGAAGTCGCCGCCCGGAAGCAGGGGGCGGGGCCTACGCTGCGTATAGAACGCCGAAGAATGCTGGCAGGGACCGGGGCCTTGTCTCAGTTACATGCTGCTGAGTGGTAAGAGCGCGTGGCTGGGAGAATCTCCAGCCAGCCTGGGGGGTTATCTATTTTGTCCCTAAAGTTTATTTTACTGCAACTGGCACCTGCAGGTCCTTGGCTTTGACACTCCTAGAATCATGGAGGAAGAAAGCCAGCAACGCGCTGACTTACAGGAGGTGCATGATACAAGAACGGTACTCCTGGTGGGGTAAGGGGGTGTATACTCCAACTTTACTTTCTTTTGTCTCTGTACTTAATGGGGCGTTTTTCTTTTTTTGTCTTTTGTACTATAGACTACAAAGGAAACGCCTAAAAAAGCTACCTCTAAAACTAGGGGGAAAGAGTGCGCAGTATGCAGGAAGAGACTTGCTCCTTCTTGGAATAAACCACTCTGCCAAGCTTGTGTTAAAAGAGTAGTAGAAGAGGAGTCCCCGTCTCTGATACAAAATATTAGAGAAATAGTAAAGACGGAAGTGTCGGATTCACTTAAATCCTTTAGAAAATCCTTCTCTTCCACTTCAGGGACTAGGCCGGAATCAGCTGACGCGCAGTCAGATTCAAGATCCTCAGGGGAAGAACAAGGTGAAATTAGAGACTCTTCTGATTTATCCTCAGATGATGAAGCTACCAATGGACCCTTGTTCTCTCCGGAAGACACTGATGGCCTTTTGAAGGCAATTAGAGCCACGATGAGGATGGAGGACACAAAGGAACATAGATCCATACAGGACGTTATGTTTGGGGACCTAGGACATAAAAAAATCTAGAGTCTTTCCTTTAAATGAAAATATAAGATATTTGATACAGAAAGAATGGAAAAAACCTGATAGAAAATTATTTATACCTAGGGCGGTAAAAAGAAAATACCCCTTTGAGGAAGGAGAGTCATCTTGTTGGGACAGATCACCAAAAATAGATGCCCCGATAGCTAAAATGGCGAAAAAGTCAGCATTGCCTTTCGAGGACCTTGGAGTCCTAAAAGACCCCATGGATAAGAGAGCCGAACTATATCTCAGGAAGGTCTGGGAGGCGTCTGCACAATCCTTTAAGCCCAACATCGCGACTACCTCTACAGCTAGATCGCTAAAGCTTTGGCTACAGGAGTTACAAACTCACATAGAGGATAAAACACCCAGAGAACAGCTCCTTACTGTTTTCCCCACGGTTTTGAAAGCAGTCGATTTTATTTCAGACGCGTCGGCTGATGCATTAAGGTTGTCTGCTAGATCGGCGGCTCTTTCTAACTCTGCCAGGCGGGCTATCTGGCTCAAAAACTGGTCGGGGGACACAGGATCAAAGAACAGATTGTGTTCTATTCCCTGCCAAGGGGACTTTCTTTTTGGGTCAGTACTTGTATTACGCCCAGGAATGGTTAAAAGTCTCGGCCAGTCCTTGGATCCTAGGTATCATAAGAGAAGGGTTCCGTTTAGAATTTGTGTCACTCCCACCGGCAAGAGTAAAAACCATAAAATTATCCCCAAACTCCAAAAGAGACTTGGCGGTTTTTCAGGAGGTGAATTCCCTTTTAGAAAAGGATGTATTAATACCAGTACCAGAAGAAGAAATAGGAAGAGGATTTTATTCCTCACTTTTCACGGTACCAAAACCCGACGGGTCTTTCAGGTTAATAATAAATTTGAGAGATTTAAACCGTTTTCTAAAATACAAAAAGTTTCGGATGGAATCCATACAAACGACAATAAAATACCTATACAAAGACTGCGTCATGGCAACACTCGACATAAAAGACGCTTATTATCACGTCCCCATTCACACAGATTTTCAAAAATACTTGAGGTTTGCGGTCACAGTAGAAGGCCAGACACATCACTTTCAATACAAAGCTCTACCCTTTGGCATATCCCAGGCTCCAAGACTCTTCACGAAACTAATGGCAGAAGTGATGACTCTTATAAGGAAAGACAATATATTAATAGTACCTTACCTCGACGACCTCCTACTGATAGCAGAATCAGAAGAAATGTTATCTCTACATATAAAACAGGTAGTGGACATTTTAATAAGATTGGGGTGGCAGATAAATTGGAAAAAATCAGATCTGGCCTCAACAAAACAGTGTGTTTTTCTAGGGATGATTCTAGACTCAATGAGACAGCTTTGTGTTCTGCCTCCACAGAAAATACAAAGATTGATAGAAGAGGTACAACTGCTGATTTTGGCTCAAAGACCAACGATCAGGCAGGGCATGGCAGTCTTGGGCAGAATGACTTCCACAATACCTGCGGTTTCATGGGCCCAATTTCATTCCAGAACTCTGCAGAATCACATTCTAAGGGTCTGGCAAAGATCTCCTCTTTGTCTGGATTCCCACCTCCCCCTTTCATCTCAGGTTCTCAACTCTCTCCAATGGTGGATAGATCCCTCCAACTTGGACAGAGGTTTTCCCTGGTTTCCTCG
Source organism: Rhinella marina (assembly GCA_900303285.1). Classification (NCBI taxonomy): domain Eukaryota; kingdom Metazoa; phylum Chordata; class Amphibia; order Anura; family Bufonidae; genus Rhinella; species Rhinella marina. Next base: position 73,605 of record ONZH01030875.1, on the reverse strand, counting down.
GGAAAACATAGCCATAACCACAGATGCAAGTCCATCAGGGTGGGGTGCTGTTGGTCCCCTGGGGGTAATTCAGGGGACATGGAATATGAAGGAAAGTCTAGATCCCCAGAACATAAGGGAACTAAGAGCAGTGTTACGAGCTTTAGAATGGTTTCTTCCAAATGTAAGAGGATTAGGGGTAAAAATCTTGTCAGACAATATGACGGTAGTGTCTTATTTAAACAGACAAGGAGGGACAAGGTCGGAAAAACTCATGGCTTTAACTACCAAAATCTTTTCCCTAGCCATTCCAGTAATACCAATACTAAAAGCAGTTCATTTAAAAGGCTCGGAAAACAAAACAGCAGACTTTCTAAGCAGAAACAAGTTAAGTCAAGCCGAATGGTGTCTCAACCAGGAGGTTTTCTTGAAAATTTCAAAACTCTGGGGTGCTCCGCGCATAGATCTATTTGCGAACAAACAAAATGCAAAATGCAGCCTTTTCTGTTCCCTGAATCCAAAAGACCTTCCCCTTCAGATAGATGCTTTCTCCTTCCCATGGCCAGGTCAGCTACTATATGCATTTCCGCCCCTGAATCTGTTACCAAGAGTCCTGCAGAAGCTGAGAGAGGACCAAGCAAAGGTCATCCTTATTGCCCCCTTCTGGCCAAGAAGGACATGGTTCACTTGGCTGAGGAAGCTATCCATAGCAGACCCCTGGATTCTCCCAGAGCAGCAGGATCTGCTATATCAGGGGCCGATTGTACACCCAGAACTGGGGAAACTACATCTGACTGCGTGGCTCTTGAAAGGGAATTTTTAGTGCAAAGGGGCCTGTCTGAGGAGGTTATCTCCACGCTTTTAGCCTGCAGGAAGGAGATCACATCTTCCATTTACATTAGAATTTGGAAGGCTTTTGTTAGTTTCGTTAATGGTCCAGTAGACCCGTTATCTCCTCCTCCATGGGCTAAAATTTTGGATTTCTTGCAAGCAGGGCTGAAAAAGAAACTTAGGCCTAGCACTCTAAGAGTACAGGTTTCTGCCCTAAGTGCTTACTTTGACGTGCAAATTGCTAACCACTCTTGGGTAAAAAGGTTCTTCAAGGCAGTTGATAGATTAGTTCCTGTGTCAAGATCTCTGACTCCATCTTGGGATCTCAGTCTAGTCTTAGAAAAAATGATGGATCCCCCTTTGAGCCAATGGAGAATCTTCCTTTAAGAATTCTGTCCTTTAAGACGGCATTTTTAGTAGCCATCTCTTCCGCCAGGAGAGTGGGGGAGATTTCGGCCTTCTCCGCTTTTCCTCCTTACACCAATATCTTGGAGGACAGAATCCTTATTAAGCCGGACCCAGCTTTCTTGCCCAAGGTGGTCTCTCTGTTTCACAGGTCCCAAGACATAGTCCTACCCTCCTTGTGCCAAAATCCGAAAAATAACAAGGAGAGAAGATTGCACTGTCTGGATGTCAAAAGATCTATTTGTCATTATCTGACAGCCACTAGTCAGTGGAGAAAATCATCTAGATTGTTTGTACAATTTGCTGGTAAAAATAAGGGTAGTCATGTCTCTTCCAGAACCTTAGCCAGGTGGATAGTGTCGGCAATCTCCTTAGCATACTCCTCGGCAGGGGAACCGGTTCCTAGGGGGTTTGGTGCCCACTCAACTAGGTCGGTGGCAGCCTCATGGGCAGAGAGAGCGGACGCATCTCTTGAACAAATATGTAGGGCAGGTACATGGAAGTCTCCAGGTACCTTCTTTAAGCATTATAAGCTGAATTTAGATTCTAATCAGCAACTAGCCTTTGGGAGAAAGGTTTTACAGGCAGTGATCCCTCCCTAGAGGGGTTAGTTCTATTTCAGTCATCTCTCAAGGGTGCTGTCATGGGCATAGGGGAAATTCAAAATTACTTACCGGTAATTATTTTTCCATGAGCCCATGACAGCACCCGGGGGTTTTCCCTCCCTATGTATATACTGTAAAAAAAAAAAAAAAAAAATTTTCAAAATTGGAAAAAAAAAAAAAAAAAGTATACTTTAGTAATAGGTGTGAATTTGGTGAAGGAAGTATAGTATATCTATGGACATGTTCTTGCAAATAACTGGTTGTTACAGGGGCAGTATCCATATTTAAAGAGCTCTCCAATGGAAGTTCCTGTTTCCTGTCCTGATGGGAGGCGGTCTCTCAAGGGTGCTGTCATGGGCTCATGGAAAAATAATTACCGGTAAGTAATTTTGAATTTCCTTCCAGCAGAGAAACAAACAACCTTGATCAACAAGGTGAAGGGGTTCCGGCAAGCAAAATTGGTCTCCTTTCGATACATCATGACCGTTCTAGGATTTATGACGCAGACTATACGAGCAGTAAAGTGGGCTTAGTTCCACACAAGGCCTCTTCAGTCTTTTCTGTTAAAAACCTGGGATCGGAGCCAGCTATCTCTAAACAGGAAGGTAAAGATTCCAATGAATGTCAATCACTCTCTAACATGGTGGTGCAATCAAAAGAATCTGTCACAGGGAGTAGTCTGGCGCCACCCTCAGCAAGTGATAATCTCAATGGACGCCAGCAGCTGGGGCTGGGGAGCCCACTGGGAGCATGCAGTGGTCCAAGGACAATGGAACCTGGAATTGTCAAAAGCATCTTCAAACGTAAGAGAGCTCTCAGCAATATGGGAAGCGCTAAAAGCATTCTCTTCAGGAATCCAGGGAAGCCATGTGAGGATCCTCACGGACAACAGCTCAGCAGTGGCATACGTGAACAAGCAAGGAGGAACAAGGAGCCATCCTTTAGCGGTAATATCTCAGAGGATTTTCTGCTGGGCGGAGCATCATTTAGATTCCCTCTCGGCTGTTCATGTGAAAGGAAAAGAGAACCTCTTGGCCGATTATTTAAGCAGACAAAAATTGAAGGAGGGGGAATGGAGCCTAAACCAGGAAATATTCAACGCCATCTGTACAAAATGGGCAACCCCGTCGGTGGATCTGTTCGCAACCCGAAAAAACAGGAAAGTTCAGATTTTTTTCTCCTTCTACAGGACCATCCGGATCAGTTGGATGCCCTATCAAAACCTTGGCCCGGGGGCCTTCTGTATGCCTTTCCTCTTGTACCGTTAATTCCCAGAGTCATTATGAAATCAGTGGAAGAAAAAGCAGACCTAATCCTAATAGCGCCAGGCTGGCCGAAGAGGACATGGTTCCCGATCCTCAAACAGCTTGTGGGAGAAGATTGTTGGATTCTTCCCCCAATACCAGATCTCCTGTCCCAGGGCCCAGTGCTGCATCCCTCAGTTCCCAACCTCCATTTGACAGCATGGAGACTGAGAAGGCTATCCTAAAGAAAAAAGGACTTTCCGATTCCATAATTTCCACTCTTCTGAGCAGCCGTAAGCCGGTAACTTCCAAAATCTACCACAGATATTGGAAGGCTTTCCTTTTAGCAGTCAGTGATGTGTGGGATCCTTCCTCTGCCCCTGACATTAGCCTGATTCTAAATTTTCTTCAAACAGGTTTAGAAAAAGGCCTTAAAGTTAGCACCCTAAAAGTTCAGACAGCGGCTATTAGTGCCTTTATGGGTACCAAATGGGCTGACTTAGATTTGGTAAAGAGGTTTTTCAAAGGGGCCACTAGACTTCGTCCCTCGATTAGATCCTATGTAGCTCCTTGGGACCTTAGTCTGGTCCTTTTGGTTCTCATGGAACCCCCCTTTGAGCCCGTTATCTCTATCCCATTAAGATTATTAACCTTTAAAACTGCCTTCCTCTTGGCCATCACTACAGCTAGGAGGGTAGGAGAGTTACAGGCTTTCTCCATGTTGCCCCCTTATCTTACTGTCCTGGAAGATAGAATTATTTTAAGACACCCCCCCTAGTTTTTTTTTTTTCCCAAGGTTGTGTCGAAGTTCCATTGTCACCAGGAAATGGCTTTACCTTCTTTTTGCCCACAGGCTGTATCCGAAAAAGAGACTCTTCCATAATCTGGATGTCCGGAGATGTGTCCTACAATATCTGGAATCCACAAAATCGTTTAGGAAGTCCGACCAGTTATTGATCCAGTTTTTGGGAGCAAATCAGGGGAAGTCTGCCAGCAAGATTTCTATTGCTCGCTGGATCACATCATGCATTACCTTTTGTTACAAGTCCAGAGGCTTGTCTCCTCCGGTGGGTCTGAGGGCTCACTCCACCCGTGCAGTGTCTGCTTCTTGGGCTGAGGGGTCTTCAGCTTCACTAGAGGACATCTGCCGGGCTGCTACTTGGTCATCTCCAATGACTTTTTTCAAACATTACAAGCTTAATGTGTTTGCAAATAGGGACCTTTCATTTGGCAGGAAAGTGTTGTCTGCTGTGGTCCCTCCCTAAAATGATGATTACTTCTCTGGTATATCCTCTGGGTGTGCCGTTGTGGAGGTGTGAGGAAAAGATGATAATTACTTACCGGTAATTGGATTTTCCTTTAGCCTCCACAATGGCACAGGGTTTTCCCACCCGAGGTTTTTCTTTCAATGTTTGAAAATGTTGGTTGTTGTAACGAATTTTTTCTTTCATTAAATTATTTGGCATTAAAAAAAGCTTACGGAGTACTATGTTATTAACTGGAGAAGGTAAGAAGGAGGAGGCTTTTAAAGGCGTTGGTCTCAGTTGTTTCCTGTCCCTGGGAGGCGGGTTATCCTCTGGGTGTGCCATTGTGGAGGCTAAAGGAAAATCCAATTACCGGTAAGTAATTATCATCATTCCTGTGTATTGTATACAAAATACACAATAGAATTGGAAATCTGCAGAAGAAACCACAACTTGCTGTGAAGACTTTAAAAATGGAAAAATCAGTTATCAAACTCTGTAAATTTGGTATCTCCATAACTGTTCAGACCCATGTGATCGTTAAACTGTCGTATTCACTGCACAGTGAACAATGTAAAAATAAAAACCCCAAAAAAGTGGCAACATTTTCAGTCAAAGGGGTTGTCGTATAGGGGACGTTTGATATATCCACAGAATGTTGAGAGAAACTGACAGCATCCTATGTTCTTTATTTATGGCATGTCCAAATATAAAAAAGCAATGTTCCAACCAGCCGTAGATAAAAACATCTGTATGTTGTCCGGGTGTGAGTTCCTGCAGTGATGACGGTAGGCTTACTGCAATGAGGATTAGTGCTGCTTGGATATTCATAGGATGTGCCATCAGATGTGCCCCCACCAATTCCACCCCATTTGCAATATATTTTTTTTTTTTTTTTTTTTTTCCTGCTTCCATCCACATCCTAGCAATATTAAATTGTGGCATTAGAAAGTACAACTTGTCCCGCAAGAAACAAGCCCTCATACGGCTATGTGAACAGAAAAATAAAAAGTTATGGCTCTGGGAAGGAAGGTAGTGAAAAGCGAAAACTTAGAAATAGAAATTTGCTGCCTTAGGAAAGGGTTAAATCTTTTTTTCCTGATGCCTGTTTTTTCTAATTCTTTTGTGGTTGTATCCTCAAATGTAAACATGGTGCTGTTTGTGGCACCTTCACATGGCAGGACATCATGGTGGGTTGTGTCCTGCATCCACCTGTCCATTCCGAACTGCTCACTCTTTGTACCATGCAGATACTAGAGGAAGCATCTTGTGTATGTCCTGTCTACTGGTGCTCCACATCTTCATTGGGAGTCTGCACAGTCAGACATGAAGTTTTCAGTGCATGTGCGAAGGTCCCTCCTGTTTGTGCAATACAATGAAGGATGGGAGTGAGCAGTGCTGAATGGATGGGTGGATGTAGCAAGGCGTCCACTATATAAGGTCATTGGAAGATGCAGTGAACAGCACGTATACATCTTGGGATGTAACCATAAAAGAATTGGAAAAACAGGAAAAGGGCAATTTAAACAATCGGATCATTTGATAACTTGCAGTAAGGGCACATAAAATGTTATAGAAGATAGAAATGAAGTCCTTTTAAAGTGGTCCTTTTAAACAGGGTTCATTCTTTAAGCACATGGAGTCCTGTAAACACCATTCACACTAATGGAAGTTGCAGAAACTTATTCCACTATAATCTGATGCATATGTGTTCACCTTTAGTGTAGGCTCACAGTTCTTGGAGCAGGTTTTTCAGCCAAAGCCAGAAGTTGATTCAAAAGGAAGTGGAAATGTAAGGAAGAACTCCTCATTCCTGCTGGGTACACTTCTGGCCTTAGTTGAAAAACCTGCAGTTAAATCTGCTCTAAAAAAATGTGAACATACCCTGGCGTCTGTCAGTTTTTGAGCTAAAGTATGGATTTCAAAGGTATTTGAAATATAAAGGAAGGATTTAGATTTCTTTTCTGCTTGACGTCTCAAACTGCTGGAGTAATTTATCAAACTTCTTCTCTGGTGGCCAAAAAAAGAATTGCAGCATGACTATAAGCCTAGTCAGCGAGGTTTACAGCGTTCAGAGCAACTGCTCGCGCATCAGGGTTTTAGCACATTTAGATGCTGTGCTCACTGCATCAAATCCTTTAATTACCACGATCTGCATTGTTGCCGGTTGAGGTAAGTAGCCACGGGTCTCTGGTGTTTGAAACAGCAGAAATCGGACGCCGATGGCGCCCGCTTCGTGTGCTAGCGCGCGTCGTGTTCCCACACCACTCCAGTGCCGTACATGTACGGTGGTGGTAGCGAAAGGGATAAAGGAATCTCAGTGACCCCCACCTATCAGCTGGTTGCATAGACATCCAGCTGTTGAGTGAACAGCTATGTCTATGTAAGGCCTTGTTCACACGTGCGTTATTTCCATCAGTTTGTGAGCCAAAACCACTAGTGAAGCCTCCACAGACATAAGGTATAATGGAAAGATCTGCACCTGTTCTGTGTTTTTGACCTGCACCTGGTTTTAGCTCACAATAACTGATGTGTGAACAAGGCCTACATAGTTGGATAGTTTTACACCTGTTCCTAATACCACAAACTGTTTCTTATAGACTAAAAAGACGCGCACCTTTTTCAATGGACAACCCCTTTTTTTGAAGTGGTTGAGTGATAGGCCACCCCTAGTTGATCAGTTGAAGTCACACTACAAACACACACACTCTACTCTCAACTGTTTCATCACAGGAACTGCACAGCTCTGCCAACTGTTTAGGGACCGTTTGTCAGTGCAGCGCTGCTTATTGACTTCAATGGAAACCGTGCTGTAGTAAATCTAATTTCAATACAAGGTTGACAAGGCTGTGCAATTCTCACAATGGAGCTTCAACCAAACAGCTGTTCAGTGGGGATGCAGGTTGTTGGACCAATGGTGATCGGTTAGTGATGGCTTATCCTGAGGACAGGTTGTCACTTAGTAAAAGCTGGAAACCCCTTAAAGGGGTTGTTCCGCACTGTATGACCAGGTGCTCCAGACGCCTCGCATCTATTCCGTGGATATAAATGTGATACCGCACATACACGGCACCTATTCTACCTCTGGTATCAGCACTTAAAGGGAACCTGTCATCACCTTTATGCTGCCCATACTAACAGCAGAATTAAGTAGACAGGTGAGTTGATTTCAGCGGTCTGTCATTTATAGGTTAAAAGTGGTTGCCAAGAACCAACATCACAAACATTGCAGACTAGACCTGGAAAAGAGTCACGGCCACCTGAGGAGTCCTGGTTATTCATGAATTCCTGCTCTCCCTGCCCACCTGCTAATGACTGATAGTCTTCTACCTAGTTTGGCAGTTCTCTCCTAGAGAGGGCGAAATCATCAGCAGATGGGCGGGGAGAGCAGGAGATTATGAATAACCATGACTCTTCTCAGGTAGATTTGACTCTTTTCAAGGCCTGGGCTGCAATGATTATGATGGTTCTCAGCAACCACTTCCTTTTAGCTCATGAGTGACACACCGCTGAAATCAGCATTTCTGTCACTATTTATGCTGCCCTCAGTGAGATCAGCATAAAGTTGATGACGAGTTCCCTGTAAGATCGCTGCAGATTCACAAACATATCCAAAGAATCATGCACCTTGCTACTGTATGTTGATCCTCGGTGCGTTCCTTTCTCTATAAATAGTGAAAGTCCAGGATATACTACACCTGTAGCTCAGTGACGCCATATGTTGCTCCTGAGGAGTGTGAGCTTTTTAAGCAAGGAATGGAGTGGATGTCCAGCCAGGGCACACTACAAGAAACAGATACCGAACTGGTATAAAGGGGTTGTCTCATCGTGAGACAGTTCCAACCATCTCCAGGCCGGGAAATGGCAGAATGCTCTGTTTCAGTAGCTCCCATTGTGGTAAATGAGAGCTAAGAGAAGTGTAGCCCAGCAAGCTATGCTCTGTCTGCGTTAGGGAATGACCATGGCTTGTTGTGCTGCGCTGTCTACCCTTCCAGCAGTTTGCAATACCGCAGCCAATTGTAGGATTTGGATAGAGGTAGGGAACAAGCGCCAGTGTATATATTAAGTGATTTACAGTCGGTATTCTGTGGGTATGTTGGTTATGAGAATGCCCCTTGAAGGCTGTGTTTCCACATTCAGATAGTACAACATTCACAAACTTAGTGGTTAATTGTTATTTCAGCTTGGTTGATTTTTGTTGTTTCCTAACCGGACACCAGTGAGACTTGTCAGATCCCAGAAGTCAGTGTTTCCCAAACTCCTCCTCCCCCTTCTTATACTCGCATTTCTCTTTCTTTCCATATAGACATTAAGGTGAAAGAGCTAGAGAAACGTGCCTCTGGTCAGGCATTTGAGCTGATCCTGAGCCCTCCATCTACTGATGCAGCTCCAGATCTTTCAATTGCCTCCCCAAAGAAAAAGGAATGTTCATTAGAAGAAATTCAGAAGAAGCTGGAAGCAGCAGAAGAGAGGCGCAAGGTGAGTGGCAGCTTCTGTTATTTGCCTAAATATTTAATTTCCTAAGACTGTCTGATAGTTCAATGCGACGCTTGCATTGCCATCCCGTTTAGTATTCGGCGCAGTGAGGGAAGGGAGCAGGGGCGGATTGGGAACTTAAAATGGCCCTGGAAAAAATACTAAAAGTGGCCCTGTTTTGTATTTGGGTCCAAAATAATGGAAGCCAGGGCCAGAAATACCATATTGTGGCACATTATACCACCCCAACAGAGTTAAATACCAGAATCCATCACAAAATACTGCCAGCAGCACAAAATACATCCCCAAAAACTTCCACTGGCCAGACTTGAGGAGGCCCCAGGCGGCCCTTTGGGCATCAGCCCACCGGGAAATTTCCCTGTAAGGTCTATGGCCAATCCGCCCCTGGAAGGGAGCTCGTAGGCTGCCTCACTGCGCCTGTGCAGAGTATGCAGGCTTGAGATTTCCCCAGCACACAGGGCTGGCCAGATCAGTGAACACTGCCTGGCCCTGTCAAAGATGGCAGGGGGTTACATGAGGTGGGAGTACAGCCTCTAGGAACAGAAGCAAAGCCCCCTGCTTCTAGAGGCTAATTTGCATATAATAAAACTTAAAATTGCACAAAAACAGGGGCATACCTAAAAAAAAAAAAAAAAAAAAAAAAAAAAGCAGTTAGATTCAGCTGACATTTGTTTAATAGGGATAATTGTGGTGACAGAAACCCTTTAAGCACAACTGTGGGCATGGCAGTGCCACCTCTGCATGTTATCACTTGGATCATAGATCCAGCCCACTCTTTAGGGTATTGGTTGAGTGAAGGTATGGACGTAATTTTTCTGTGATAACTTGCTCAGAATTACAGGGTTTTTTTTTTTTTTTTTTTTTTTCCCATAAGGGCTAATGTGCACAAACATATTTTCAGTGTTTTTGTTTTGTTGTTTTTCTTTGCGGACCATATGCGGTACCATTAATTTCAACGGGTCCTCATGAAAAAAAAAACGAAAGTTACTCCGTGTCCTGATTTCTGTTCCGCAAAAAAAAATGTCCTATTATTGGCTGCATCATGGACCAGGATAGTACTGTTCTATTAGGGGCCAGCTGTCCTGCAAAATACAGAATGCACACCAACGTCATCCATATTTTTTGCGGACCACAATATGCATACGGTTGTGTGCATGAGCCCTTAAAGGGGTATTCTGGTAGGTGAGATCTCCTATCCACAGTATATCAAATCGGTGGCGGTCCTGCTGCTCTCCTGAAGCGACTGAAGCAGCTGGTCACACATGTGCACGGCCACTCCATTTATTTCTATGGGAGTTCAGAGATAGAGCGCTGTACTTGGCTATCTCTGGAACTCCCATAGAAATGGAGTGGCCGTGTCGGTGATTTTAGGGGAGCAGCAGGGGGGTATGGGGCCCCCATTTGTGATCATTGGGGGGGTCGCAGTGGTAGGACCCTCACCGATCTGATAGTTATGTCCTATCCTGTGTATAGGGCATAACTTTTACCTATTGGAACACCCCTTTAATGAATTTGAAAACCATTGCTATATAGACGAGGCCTTAACCCCTTCGCGACCAGCGCCGTACATGTACGGCGCTGGGGCGATGCGGGCACATGGCGCCCGCTCGCGGGTGCGGCGGGCGTCATGGCCGGCAAGTCTCTGCTGTTTCTAACAGCAGAGACTTGCCGCTACCTACTCCATCGGCGGCGTCTTCCGGGGTGACTAGATGCCGTGATCACACGTGATCACGGCATCTAGTTGCGTCTAAATCCGGAAGCGTTCGCTTCCGGGTGGTGTACAGACACCCCGTGTGGCCAATCGGGGTGTCTGTACACCATATGAAAACTGTAATCCTCGCTGGTGAGGATTACAGTTTTCAAACTGCAATTCTTATTCTGGCCACTAGATGGCAGGCCAGGATAAGAAATGAGCAATTCATGGTTTTCTGAGTCTATAAAACCCAGAATTGCTCATAAAGAAAAAAAAAAAAGCCACAATATATAAGCCCATATTTGAGCTTTCTAATAGTACAAAAAAAATTAAAAAAAATGTAAAAAAATATATAAAAAATAAAAAAGATGTAAAAGTTCAAATCACCCCCCTTTCCGTATAAGTAAAAAATAAATACCTAAATAACAATAAATATAGACATCATGGGTATCACCGTGACCGAAAACGCCCGTACTTTTAAAATATAAAAAAAAAATTCCAATACGGCGAATTGTGTGGCGGAAAAAAGCGTCCAAATGGCGATTTGCCGTTTTTTGTCGCTTTTTTTTTCTAAAAAAAATTAAATAAAAAGTGATCAAAAAGTCATACACACCCCAGAATGGTATCAATAAAAACTTCAGATCGTCCCGCAAAAAATGAGCCCCCATACAGCTCTGTACACATAAATACCAAAAAGTTATAGGGGTCAAGATTTGACAAGGAAAAAAAAAAAAAAAAAGGGGCAACTTTCTAATTAGTTTATCACTATGAAAACGCAGGAAAAACTATACATATTAGGTATTGCCGGATTCGTACTGACCAGTAGAATGAAAGTAACGGATCAGTTTTAATGCACATCGAACGCTGTAAATAAGAAACCCGTAGAACTGTAGCGGAATAGCGTTTTCTTTGCAATTTCACCCGGTTTGGAATTTTTTTCCCGCTTCCCACTGCACCGTATGCAATATTAAATGGTGGCGTTGGAAAGTACAACTTGTCCCGCAAAAAACAAGCCCTCATACAGCTATGTGAACAGAAAAATAAAAGAGTTATGGCTGTTTGAAGGCAGGGAGCGCAAAACGAAAATGCAGAACCGAAAAAAGCTCCGGTCGCGAAGGGGTTAAAGAGGCTCTGTCATCAGGCGGTTCAAGTACCAACAGTGATAAATAACATAGCAGCAAACAGGTGTGAGGAATGAGGGCCCTGCTCGCAAGAGCTTACAATCTGAGGAGACAGGTGACACAAAAGGTTGCACAATAGGTAAAGAGTACTTGGTATACAATACTTCAGCCATCTTAACACAATGAGGGAATAAGGCTGCATGAGCCAGTCACCAGCTGATATTGGTAGTGCTTCTGAGTGCATGGGTGCAGTGGATGCCGATAGATCAGGTTCAGAGGAATAGTTCTGAAAGGGGGGGGGGCTATAACGAAAAAGGGATTGATCGGGGGATGCATTAGAGTAACTGAAGATGTGTTTTTAGGGAGCTTCTAAAGCTGGATGTTATGGATTAACCTAATTGCTTAGTGTTGTAGGGCATTCCAGAGAACTGGTGCAGCTCGAAGTTTTGGAGATGGGAGTGAGAGGTTCAGATTATGGTGGATGTCCGTTATTAGCTGAACTGAGAACACGGGTAGGGTGGTACAGAGATGAGGGGGTGCAGCACTGTGTATAGCTTTTTGGGTGAGAATGAATCCTGTACTGTGTGGGCAACCAGTGTAATGCCTCCTACAGGGCGGAGGCATCAGTGTAGCGGAGTCCATTCACACGTCCGCAAGTGTTTTGCGGTCCACAATGCCTATTGTCCGTGGCTGCGCACAAGAAGAGGACATGCTCTACCTTTTTTGCAGGGCCACGGAACGAAACTAGGATACAGACAGCACACTGTGCTGTCCACATCTTTTGCGGCTGCATTGAAATGAATAGGTCAGCGCCCAGTCTGCAAAATTGCAGAACGGATGTGTGAATGGACCCTTAGATGAGTCTGGCTACTGCATTACCCATCATGACCCATCTTGCATTAAAGAGGACCTTTCATGGGTCCAGACATTGGTAAATAAGGACAAAGTTATGTAGGGCATCTAATGTGGATGTAAGTGATCTTACTATTTTTCCTGGGCGCCGCTCCATTAGCCTGCTGTGCCCCTGTAAGTCTGGCGCGTGCCATGCTAATGCATAGCATCGGAACAGGCAGGAGACACCAGGGACTCCCAATGGGAGTCTCCTCCCTCCCATTGGGAGTCCCTGGCGTCTCCTCCCTGTTCCAATGCTATGCATTAGCATGGCATGCGCCAGAATTTTACAGGGGCACAGCGGGCGAACGGAGCGGCGCCCAGGAAAAATAGTAAGATCACTTACATCCACATTAGATGCCCTACATAACTTTGTCCTTACTTACCAATGTCTGGACCCATGAAAGGTCCTCTTTAATATTCTAAGTGTGTAAAATGTTCATCTCCTTTCTCAGTTACATGAGGCTGAGATCTTAAAACAGCTTGCAGAGAAGAGGGAGCATGAAAAAGAAGTTCTACAGAAAGCTAAAGAAGAAAACAATAACTTCAGCAAGATGGCTGAGGTAAAATTAACTTCTAAAATGGAAGCCATTAAAGAAAATAGGGAGGCCCAGATGGCAGCGAAACTGGAGAGATTGCGAGAACTGGTAAGTAATGTAGACGCTATTAGGGTGTTAGACATTCTGTGTGTTTTTCTAACCAGAATGTTTTATCCTTCACAGGAAAAGAAAGGTGAAGAGATCCGAAAGGGAAAAGATTCCAAAGACGAAGCTGAAAATTGAGTTGTATCTGTGAAGGCTGCCCCAACAGTGCAAAGCTTATCCCGTCAGTGTGCCCCCCTCTGTATGTGTTTAGCAGCTGTAATGATGTAGACAGACAAAATGCATCATTTGCTTGGTTAATGAGGAAGCCTTTCACTTATCCAGTTGTCTTACTGTGCTGGTTACTGTTGTATTGTACTGGAAAGTTTTGGTGTTGGGTTTTCTAGTATTGTTATACCAGTGTTCAGACTGTTAAATAATGCACTTAAATATCCATGGTTCTCTGTATCTATGACTTGTAATAGTTTGTCTTAATAAAAAAAAATAACTTGTTGGAAAGTGTTGCCACAGCAACTTGTTCAAACCACACTGCAATATGTGTACCAGGTTGTAATTCAGCCTATATGAATCCAATAACAGAAATGGGGCCTCATTAAAACTTTTTACAGATATCTTGATTAAAACACTCATAGAAACTGTATTAAAAAAAATACCCCTAACAAAAGGAGGAAAGGTTATTTAAACAAAACAATAGCTGATCTCAGGGAGACCAGCTACAAAAAACACCATGGAGCCTCATTTAAGAGTCTCAACACAGCAATCCAAAGTGCAAAGCTTCCTGGGAAACCGTAATATGCAAAATAACCATGGAGCCCCAGTTATGGGTCTACAACACAGTGAAAGCCATAACTGGGGCTCCACGGTTATTTTGCATATTACTGTTTCCCAGGGAGCTTTGCACTTTGGATTGCTGTGTTGAGACTCTTAAATGAGGCTCCACAGTGTTTTTTTGTAGCTGGTCTCCCTGAGATCAGCTATTTTGTTTGAGTAGTCTCCAAAGCATTGCTCCCGGTTAGCCAGAATCCTACTCCACACTGAGGGGCAATACCCTGAAACAGCTGTCTGTGGATGGATAACTGGCTTAGGTTTTCCCCATCACATCCTTTAAAGCTTGTAAAAGAGCAGGATCTTGACATAGGGGCCACTTCATATGGTGGATTTGGTGATCTCTATAATGGGGACACCCCTTTACTTGGTTTTCCTTCCTTTGAGGGATATCTGGCTTTCACTGTGTTGTAGACCCATAACTGGGGCTCCATGGTTATTTGGCATAGATTTAGGCCTTATTCGTACATCCGTGTTTTGGTCAGTGATTTCCATTGGTGATTGTGAACCAAAACCAGGAGTGGAGGCTCAACAGACATGAGGTCTGCACCTGTTTGGTGTTCTTGACCCACTCCTGGTTTTCGCTTCAATAACTGATTGAGATCATTGATTAAGGCCATAGGAAGCAATAATATCCAGCGATAAGTAATCACAAATTATTCACAAACATAAGACCAGTTTTTAGAGCCATGGTCACAGAAAGGACATGCTTATCGTAGGAAAAAGAGCACCTTCATAGCCAAAATAGTCGTGCTGGTTACTCTGGAGAGGATGTGCCTCATTTGTAGCTTAGAACATGTCCCACAGTGGTTTTCATACCATTATAGTGCTGCGCAACCATCTGGTGCTTGGTTGTGTTTGTAGATGGTCACTTCTCCAGTTTAAGTCTGCTGTATAAATAGGCTGGTCAAAGTCTCTGATGTGACCCTATTAAAGAGGACCTTTCACCACTCCTGACATGCCTATTTAAATGGCTTCATGCATTCCCCACGTACTAACAATTCTGGAGCATCTATTCTTATGGCTGTATGTTGTGCCATTCCTTCATTATTTCTACTAGAAGTTATGAATGAATTGCTATTAGCCTTCAGTAAGGGAAAAGAGGGGAGGTAACCAGTTGGGGGTGTGTACATGCACAGTTGGAACATGGCAGCACTGATTGGATACAGTCAGTCTGTGCAGGCACACACCCCCAACTGGTTACCTCCCCCTCTGTACCGTTACTGAAGGCTAATAGCAATTCATTCATAACTTCTAATAGAAATAATAAAGGAATGGCACAACACAGAGCCATAAGAATAGATGTTCCCGAATTGTTACGTGGGGAATGCATGAAGCTATTAAAACAGGAATGTCAGGAGTGGTGAAAGGTCCTCTTTAAGGCGAAGAGGCTATCAATCTCTAAAGAAGACTAAATACAGATCACCTGCCCTGATGAGGGCTACCACATCCGGAACCTCTCCCTACTCCTGGACCTATACCATGGTGCTGTCCAACGTGCCATGGTTCTATCTTGGTATTACTGGCCTCCTCAGGGGACTTGAGAATTACAGAATTAAACAAAACAAACTGCTGGTTATAGTGAGCAGAAGAATAACAAGATGATCAGGGTCTCATCTTGCTCCTGGTTAACTCTGGGTCCGAGAGAAGCTCCTGGTGGTCTCCTTTAGGTCTCAGCAACTTGTTAGACTAGATGCTTCACCCTCTAGAATTACTGGCTGCATGATTGCTCCAGGCACAGATTAAATGTGAACAGGCTTAGCACTATGGACACACATCTTCAGCCTGTGTCAGATGAACTGTACTACATGTAGACACATGCTGTCATGTATCTATAGGTTTCAATTCAAGCAGAAATGTGCCCATGAGTCCTTTTAACAGGTTTGTCTGGATTTGGAGTACTGTAAAGCATGGGATATTACACTTAACATTAAAATATACACATTTGTCTAGAACAGAAGTTGGTAGCAGACAGTTCTACACAGTAAAAGTGCAGGTATCACCCCACGTGAATTGCTCAATCGACAGAACATGAATATGATAAACTAATGGCTGCTGTTCTCCTTTTCTGGATCATGGGATCTGTGCCTTTTTCTTGTCCACAGGTTAACCAGTTTATAGTCTTTTACAATATTGCCTATGTTTGGCACATACAACATCAGCTGTGAACTTGAAGGCCTCCTGGTCATGTATGAGCGATGTAAATATCTGAGAGGTGATCACATGGATAATTCGCCCATCCACTGCATCTGGCATCCCATGGACTGTCTACACTGCAGCAGAAAGCTTCAATTTCAGAGCTCAAGTAATTCATAAAAAGCTAGTATTGTATGTATACCACAATACCAATTTTTGGTATTTACAGGAAAAACGTGGGTTTTCTCTAAAAAAAAAAAAAGTTTCAAAGGATCTTGGGCTTTTGAGATGTGACGTGTTGCATCTTGACTGTTTTTGAAAAGTGGACCTGGTTACCCATGTTAGTCTCATTTCAGACTTATCAGTTGAGACTTAACGGCTTGTCGTATTGATGTTACTCTAAAGGGGTGGCCCTAAAACAGATCAACACAGTAAAAATACACCAAATAAAATATTAAAATAGACAAATCACCAGGACCGGATGGCATACACCCCCGTATCCTAAGAGAATTAAGTAATGTAATCGACAGACCCTTATTTCTGATATTTAAGGACTCCATACTGACGGGAAGTGTTCCACAGGATTGGCGCATAGCAAATGTGGTGCCAATATTCAAAAAGGGTCCAAAAACAGAGCCTGGAAACAATAGGCCGGTAAGTTTAACTTCTGTTGTGGGTAAACTGTTTGAAGGTTTTCTGAGAGATGCTATCTTGGAGTACCTCAATGAAAATAAGCAAATAACTCCATATCAGCATGGCTTCATGAGGGATCGGTCATGTCAAACCAATTTAATCAGTTTCTATGAGGAGGTAAGTTCTAGACTTGACCGCGGCGACTCAATGGATGTCGTATATTTGGACTTCTCCAAAGCGTTTGACACTGTACCACATAAAAGGTTAGTATACAAAATGAGAATGCTTGGCCTGGGAGAAAATGTCTGTATGTGGGTAAGTAACTGGCTTAGTGATAGAAAATAGAGGGTGGTTATTAACGGTACATACTCAGATTGGGTCACTGTCACTAGTGGGGTACCACAGGGGGTCTGTATTGGGTCCTATTCTCTTCAATATATTTATTAATGATCTTGTAGAAAGCTTGCACAGTAAAATATCAATTTTTGCAGGTGACACTAAACTGTGTAAAGTAATTAACACAGAGGAGGACAGTGCACTGCTACAGCAGGATCTGGATAGACTGGAGGCTTGGGCAGAAAAGTGGCAGATGAGGTTTAACACTGACAAATATAAGGTTATGCATATGGGAAGGAATAATGCAAGTCACCAGTACATACTAAATGGTAAAGCATTGGGTAACTCTGACATGGAAAAGGACCTAGGAATTTTAGTGAACAGCAAACTAAGCTGCAGAAACCAGTGTCAGACAGCTGCTGCCAAGGCCAATAAGATAATGGGTTGCATCAAAAGAGGCATAGATGCCCGTGATGAGAACATAGTCCTGCCACTTTACAAATCACTAGTCAGACCACATATGGAGTACTGTGTACAGTTCTGGGCTCCTGTGAACAAGGCAGACATAGCAAAGCTGGAGAGGGTTCAGAGGAGGGCAACTAAAGTAATAACTGGAATGGGTGGACTACAGTACCCAGAAAGATTATCAAAATTAGGGTTATTCACTTTAGAAAAAAGACGACTGAGGGGAGATCTAATAACTATGTATAAATATATCAGAGGTCAGTACAGAGATCTCTCCCATCATCTATTTATCCCCAGGACTGTGACGAGGGGCCATCCTCTGCGTCTGGAGGAAAGAAGGTTTGTACATAAACATAGAAGAGGATTCTTTACGGTAAGAGCAGTGAGACTATGGAACTCTCTGCCTGAGGAGGTGGTGATGGTAAGTTCACTAAAAGAGTTCAAGAGGGGCCTGGATGTATTTCTGGAGGGTAATAATATTACAGGTTATAGTTATTAGAGATGGGTCGTTGATCCAGGGAGTTATTTTGATTGCCTGACTGGAGTCGGGAAGGAATTTTTCCCCCTAAAGTGAGGAAAATTGGCTTCTACCTCACAGGGGTTTTTTTTTTGCCTTCCCCTGGATCAACTTGTAGGAAAACAGGCTGAACTGGATGGACAGATGTCTTTTTTCGGCCTTACAAACTATGTTACTAAATGTAGCCTAGATTATGACAAGTAAAATTCTTGCAAAACTTGATCCCCGCCATGCTTTTAAAGGTATCTTATGTTCAAACATTAAAGGATATGGACACTTTTGTAAAAAAAAAAAAATTATTTTGTGGAGAAAATAATTTCTCCAATTGGTTCTATTTAGCTATCTCTTTTTTTTTTCTACAGCCTGCTGTGCTTCCTATGCCCGCAGCCCGCAAGTGATTTTAATGGCCAGTTAGGGCCTCTCTGCTGGTGGCTCTACCTGCACAATGCTGCGTACCATAGTACGCAGCGCTGTGCAGTTAGTTACCTATACACACGCCCATACCCTATCCGGCGCTGCAAGACGTGACCTCAGTGCCGGGTCTCGCGGGATCATGCTGGTTGACGGGATGACGCAGCGCATACCAGATGACAAGATTGGGTGAGAAGAAGTAGTCCGGAGCAGAGTGCAGGTAAGTATATTTTTTGTCTGTGTGTGCACAGGGGCCCGGGGGCAAAAAAATTACATACCAGTATATATTCAGAGGGACCAAAAATGACATATGTTCAGTGGGGGGCAAAAATGAAATACCGGTATATATTCAGTGGGGGCAAAAATGAAATATATGTTCAGTGGGGGAAAAAAATAAGACCTACCCCAATAATAAGCCCTAACCCTTTTTTCAGAGAAAAAAAAGAAAGAAATAAGACCCTGTCCTTTTTTTTCGGGGAAACACGGTAATGACAGCCCCAGCCTGGATGTGTTTTACAGCTCCTAATACACATCCCAGGCATGGGCACTTTCATTATCAGTCCTGCCATCCATGTGTATTAGGACTGTAAAACAAGTCCCGAACTTGTGCTGTCATTACCGTACGACTTGTATGCTAATGACAGCACACTGTCATCCCCCAACGGCGCGGCAGCACAGGCACCCACCCCCACCCCTTCCCCACAGCGCAGCTGCATAGGCACCCAGCCCAACATCTCCCCCCGGCACAGAAGAATAAGCACCCCCTGTTCCCCATGGCGCAGCAGTATGGGCTTCATCCAACCCCACCCCCCTCCCCTTCAGGATGGCCTAGCGTAGTGCCGGCAACAGTGGCAGAGAACCCGACATCCCATTACCCTGCCCCCCCCCCACTCCCTCTCTTCAGGATGGCCGAGGGGAGCAAATTGTCAGCTGTAACACACAGCTGACAATCTGCTTCACACGGCCGACATGGGTGCTGGCAGCGTCCCGATGGTTATCATGGCAACCAGACGCTTTCACAGGTGTCCGGCTTGCCATGGTGTTATCTGAGCCTGATCAGACTCCTGCTAAAGGCAGGAGTCTAATCAGGCTAAGTGTAATTGAAAATACACGGCAGTACATTATACAGTGTACTGCAGTGTATTGTAGAGGCCTCAGACCCACTGGATCTGCAAGAACCAAGTGGGTCTGGGTCAAAAAAGTGTAAAACAAAAAGTAAAAAAAGGATAAAAAAAAAAATTACTATATCCGCACATATAATTGGTTACAAATGTAAAAAATAAAAACAATAAACATATTAGGTGTCGCCGCGTCCGTAACAACCCGCTTTATAAAAATATTACATGAGCTAACCCATCTGGTAAACGCCGTAAAAAAATTTAAAAAAACGTGCAAAAAAGCTATTTTTTATCACCTTACAACACAAAAAATGTAATACCAAGCGATCAAAAAGTCATATGTACCCCAAAATGGTACCAATAAAACCGGCATCTCATCCCGTAAAAAATGAGACCCTACCTAAGACAATCTCCCAAAAAATATAAAAGATATGGCTTTCAAAAAATGGAGACCAAAAATGCTCTTATTGTGTAAAAACAAAATATATTCCTAAAAAAACAGACATATTAGGTATCGCCGCATCCGTAACAACCTGCTCTATAAAAATATCACATGAGCTAACCCGTCTGGTAAACGCTGTAAAAATATAAAATAAGTAATGTGCCAAAAAAGCCATTTCTTTTCACCTAACATCACAAGAAGTGTAATAACAAGCGATCAAAAAGTAATATGTGTAGGGGGGGGCGTGTCCGGACGCCGGCTAAGATGGCTGCCTAACTTCGCTACTCCCGCCAGAGCTCCGCTACAAAGGCCTGCCACACTTGCCTAAGGCGCTTGATGGGGAGGAAAACTGGTCCACAGGGCTCTTCTCGACCCCCTCGCCTGCCAGGACCCTGGAGGACTGCTGGGATCGCGGCCCCCGGGTCGGCGCCAGCGGACGGCGCACAGCTGCTGCAGGGATACCCTGCCATTCCTCACTACCGCCTACTAGAAGTAGCGGGCGCACGGGCCCCAGAGAGGACTCGGACCTAGCTCCACCGCCTGCATCTCCTCCACCCAGCCAGCAGAGCACCACAATCTCCCCTCCAGATCCCCCAAAGAAACTAGGCCCGGCAGATTCTTCATCCCCTGCCGGATCCAAGATGGCGCCCGCACGCCATGCGGCGGGCAGCCCACCGCAGCACGCAGGTACCGTCTCCTCGCCTCTGCCCTCTTCCCCTGGGTCCTATACCTCATCAGAGGCCACAGGCAGATCCCCTCCTGCTCCCTTCTGGCATACAGACCCTGGAAGTAGCCCCTGCCACAATATGGAGGGTTCTGGGATACCTACCGCTACCTCTCCCAGGGGGGATCCTCTTTCTTCCTCAAATACCTCTGTCCATGGAGCCACTGCACCTCCGCCTCTCCCACCACCACAATGGGAATCTTACCTCACTCAATTTCCCACTAAAGAGGACTTGTTAAAATCTGAGGTCACAGGAGCCTGCATGGCTGAAATTGCTCTGGTCCAAGCTGACATCAAACATATTGCGGACCGGGTAGAATCTCTGGAAGAGGCACATGACGACACCAGGAATTACATTTCTACATTGTATGCCTCCTTGTCCTCCCAAAATTCTGCCCTCGGAGATGGGCCGACATCTGGAGGATTTGGATAATAGGGGTCGTAGAAATAACATCTGGGTACGGGGCCTGCCTGACGCTACGGGAGATGAGGATCTTTTTGCTACCTTAGAAGCCATCTTTAACCTTATACTTGGGGAGCCGCAATCTCACAAGATCAAGTTGGATCGCGCTCACCGAGCTCTTAAACCTAAGGGCCCTCCGTTCCGTCCACGGGATGTAATATGTTGCGTTCATGATTTCTCTATTAAGGAGGCGATAATGGCTAAGGCGCGGAATCTCCGCAACTTTGAATTTGATGGAGCCCGGTCCAACTTTTCCCGGACTTATCCTGGATAACACTGCAAAAACGAAGGCATTTACAACCGCTTCTCACAGCACTGCGGGACAGACAAATTTAGTATCGTTGGGGCTTCCCGTTCTCCCTCTCTGCCCGACATCAAGGCATAACGGCGACTCTCCGTTCATTTGCTGACCTTCAGCTTTTTTGTGAAGCCATGGATATTCCACCCCCTAACCTGGAGGACTGGGAACTGGATGCGCCTGTACCACCACCCTTGCAGGTCTGGACTCCTGTTACCCGCAAAAGACGAGTGGGCCAGTCTGATGGGCTATATAGGAGGCTGCCGTCGCCCCGGCAGGCTTCGCTTCCCGCAAGTCAGCGACTGGCAGGCTGAACTGCTTCATCCATCTTCCCTCTAGTTGGATGGAACTGTTATAGTTAATTGTTTATTTGCATGCTCGAGGTCCTGTTCCTGATTAGCTGGGCTATACTTGGATCCTGGAGATCTGTGGGGAACATTTTTCCGTCTCAGATATATGCTTATGTGCCATCAAATGGGTTTAACCCCTATGGTTTGTTTATAGCTGTTTCTCAACTCTGGTTATATTGCACTTTATGAAGATTTTCTTGCTTTTATTAAGTATTGGGCTGTTCATCTCTCAGTCTACCTCTGACATTGTCTCTACTCGGGAGGCTCTCTTCTTAGTCTCCAGCAGGGTTTTGATTCCCTGGAATAACGTTTTTTGCTGTTTATTTACAATGACTGTTTGTGTGTTAGTGTGGTCTTGTCTCCCCCTACCTTCTGTCTCTTTCCTTTTGTACGATTTTGCGGCTGGTTGGGACTCCGGCTCTCCTGATCGACGGGTCTTCCTACATGTGTTCAAGTTCTGGATCTTCCAGCTTGGTGTTCTCCATGGTGTATCTCGGCTACTTCTCCCTCAGAGGGTTGGTGAGTTTGGCATATTGCTTGTGTTTACATCTCTTCCTTTGCCATGGCGAGTTACGTAACCTTGAATGTCAAGGGATTTAATTCCAATGCAAAAAGGAAACTCCTATTGCTGGAATTGAAATCCCTCAAAGCGGATGTGGTTTTCCTACAAGAAACCCATCTTGAGGATAACTCTTCTTTTAAGTTCCTCTCCCACCCCGGGATCTACACAGCTTGCCACTCACGTTGAAAGGCGGGGGTTGCAGTTCTCATTTCTGCACAATGCCCGCTTATAGTGAATTCATCTGCTCTGGATCCCCAGGGTAGATACATAATACTGAGAGGCACACTCCGAGGCCTTCCTATCACTCTTTGTAATTTATACGCCGCCAACGCATCCCAGATAAATTTCTTGAGCAGAACCTTAGCCAAAGTCTTCAAACGCTCGGATCCTGTTACGCTGATAGGGGGGGATTTTAATGTTCTTTTCTCCGAAAATATTGATAGGCTAGCGCTACCTGGGAAACCAGTGCACCCATCACAGCAGAGGTTAGCGAGGGACTTTCGGCGCTTGGTTAGACGATACTCACTATATGATCTCTGGAGAATAGCCAACCCGACAGATAGGTCCTTCTCCTTCTACTCGACACCGCATGGGACACACACCCGCATAGATTATTTTTTGGGGACTATCTCCGCATTACGGATCCTAAAGGGGGCGGATATGGGGACCATTACCTGGTCCGACCATGCACCAGTGAGGATTTCTCTTGATAGGGGGATAGGTCGCATCCGGAACTGTCACTAGCGCCTTAATGATTCTCTTCTTAAAAACACCCTGTCCCGTACTGAGCTCCGTGATAGTCTAAGACAATATTTTGCTCTCAATACTGGATCTGTTGAGAATCCTAGCTCTCTGTGGGAGGCACATAAAGCAGTCATGAGAGGCCATTGTATTGCTTTGGGTTCCAGGATGAAGAGGGATTCTCAGGAGACTACTAAAGCCCTCAGGTCTCGTCTAAGCAAGTTGGAAGAACGTATGTGTGTTCACCCCTCAGTCCCAACTCTCAGATTGTAGACGTCAGGGCCCATTTGAGTAGGATTGCACATGCTAAGGTCGACAAAATGTTATTGTTAACCCATCAGTGTTATTTTACGCATGGGGAAATAAACCCCATTCATTACTGGCTAAACAACTTAGACAGTCCTCCTTACAATCGGGCCCTGGGGCTATCAAGAGAGCTGATGGATCGGTGAGATTACGATCCTAGGGAGATAGCAGAACGATTCTCCTCTTATTATTCGGACCTGTATAACCTAACCAATGACTTGCCTATGAACCCTCAAGACAGAGATCGTCTGTTGGATTCATCTCTCCAGTCAGGTCACCTTCCTACCCTTTCACCATCTGACAGGGCAGCCCTTAGTGAGCCGATTGCTGCTGAGGAAATATTGGAGGTGATTAAACATCTCCCCGAAGCAAAATCCCCTAGATCTGATGGGTTTACATATAAATATTAAAAAACATTTCAAGACTTGTTGCTTCCTCATATGCAATCTCTCTTTAACGGCTTTTTGTCCGGAAGGGCTATTCCCACACTTATGACTCAATCCTTCTTGACCTTGATACCTAAACCGGGAAAAAACCGGCAGAATTACAGGCCGACTGCCCTGCTTAATTCTGACTTATTCTGACTGTTTGCACTCTGTATTTAACCGCTGGCGGCAAAAAATCGAAATCACCCGGATATCAGGGGCGTCAAAGTGAAGGACAAAGAATTTAAATTGTCTCTTTACGCAGACGATGTTCTCCTTACCCTCACGGGTTTACATGTATCTCTCCCCAACCTTCAGACAGTTCTGCGGGAATATGGCCATTTGTCGGGTTACAAGGTGAACACTACTAAAACAGAGGCACTGCCGGTTAATATCCCAGAAGCCCGCCTCGCACTCTTAAAGAAAAATCATCACTTCCACTGGAAGAATGATGCCCTTCACTATCTAGGAAACATTACCCCAAGATACGTGGACCTTTATAAACACAACTTCCCTCCTATCTACAACGAGATTAAATTGCTTCTCTTCAAATGGCAGTCGTTACCACTCTCCCTACTAGGGCGTATTGGGGCCATAAAAATGACCGTATTGCCAAAGTTCTGTATCTTTTTGAGACACTGCCCATTCTGGTCCCTCTGGGAGACCTTCGGTCCTTTCAGTCTTACATACTCAAATTTATCTGGGCACACAAAAGACACAGAATTCCTAGGTCAGTCCTTTTAGCTAGTAGGAGTCGGGGTGGGACTGGGAGTACCGGATTTTATTAAATACTATTGGGCAGCCCAATTGCGTTTTCTGCCGGCCTGGGCCTCTTTGCACCCTTTTTCTATCTGGATGCAAATTGAGTGGTTATGGATGGCTCCGGTCCATCCTAACTCTTTGCTATGGGCGGGTTCTTGTACAACTATCCAGGATAGAGATCTACTGAGTCCTATGAGAAATACCAAAATTATATGGCGTACTTGTAATGCTAGATTTCCCCTGGCCTCCCGTAACTCGGCAATGACCTCCTTTCTGTATCACCCCTCGCTCCCATCTAGTCTCACAGGTGCAGCTACAAAAGTGTGGTTCCGAGCTAAGGTCTTTCAGTTTGCGGATATAGTGGACCTATATACTACTATCCTTCTCTGCTATACAATCAAAGTATGATTTGCCATTGGAGACGGCTTTCTTTTACTCGCAGCTTAGACATTTTGCGCAAACCACATTTTTGAGGCTCTATGTTTCTCCTCCCACAGCCTTTGAGCGTATATGTACAGCAGGGGTACATACTAAAGGCCTAATTTCTGGGATATACTCCATACTGGTCACCCCCTATCCAGATAGGTTAATAAGACATTCGTACATGATAAAATGGGAGGAACACTTGGGTAGAGTGCTCTCAGACTCGACCTGGAGTCTCATATGGAGAAGAGCTGCTAAATCCTCCATGTCCGTGCTCACTCAGGAGAATCAATATAAAATCCTGATTCACTGGTATCATACCCCAGCTCTTCTGCATAGGTTACATCCATCAGTGTTGGATAAATGTTGGAGGTGTCAATCCCGGATAGGGACTCTATATATACACGTTTTGGGAATGTCCTAATATACACCCGTTCTGGGCGACTGTTAATGCTTTACTTAAGGACATTTTCAATTGTGTCTTTCCTATGGACCCTATTTTGTTTCTTTTGGACATTTTCCCCAGCACTCTTCGGACTTACACTCGGAATCTAATAACCCAGATCCTTACAGCAGCACGGTGCCTAATCCCGAGGTTTTGGAAACAGACTAGCTCGCCGGTGCTCTCTGACTTATATGCTAAGGTGGCTGAGATTCGCACCATGGAGTACTCTACAGCACTCTATCAAGACAAGGTTGATCAGTTTTATGCTATATGGGATGTGTGGGATGACTATTGGCTCACACGCCAGCCTTGATTTACCCGGCTCTTCCTTGGCACACTGTTCCCTTCCCCCGCTCCCCCTCCCCCCTCAATGTCCGTGTCTTTTGTTTCTATTTCCATGTAATTGTTTTATTAGTTGTGATTTGATACTTGAGATCTTGTTAATGTTGTGTCTACCTTTCCATATACGGGAAAAAAAAATACCTCCACAACACAATTCTATTTTCTCACTGCTTAAGCATAATTTATTTGCTTTTGACATAATGGTATTGCCTTGCATTACATTGTACTGATCTTGATCTGTACTTTTATTCGATTTGAACGTCCTTTGCTTGTGAATTTTCTCCTGTTCAATTGTGGATATTCAATAAACATACAATTATAAAAAATAAAAAAAAAGTAATATGTGACCCAAAATGGTACCAATAAAACCACCATCTCATCCCGCAAAAACTGAGACCCTACATAAAACAGTTGCCCAAAAAATTTAAAAAAATATAGCTTTCAGAAAATGGAGACACAAAAACATGATTTTTTTTCCCATAAATGCTTTTATTGTGTAAAATAACATTTAAAAAATGCATATATTAGGTATCGCCGCGTCCATAACAACCTGCTCTATAAAAATATAATGTGATCCAAGCCATCTGGTGAACACGGTAAAAGAATAAAATAAAAAATGTGCCAAAAAAGCCATTTTTATCACCTTATATCACAAAAAGTCTAATACCAAGCGATCAAAAAGTCATATGTGCCCCAAAATGGTACCAATGAAACCGTCATCTCATCCCGCAAAAAATGAGACCCTACTTACGACAATCGCCCAAAAAATATAGCTTTTAGAAAATGGGGGCACAAAAACATGATTTTTTAAAAAAAAATGTTTTTATTGTGTAAATCCAAAATAAAATTGAAAGAAACAGACATATTAGGTAACGCTGTGTCATTACGACCTGCTCTATAAAAATATCACATTACCTACAAAAAGAGTAATATATATATATATATATATATATATATATATATATATATATATATACACACACACACAGACACACGCAACGCACAACTACCTCTAGCAAAAGATTTATATACAGCTGGAGTACCCCTAATATCTATATATATATATATATATATATATATATAACAATGGCAGCACAGCAG
The DNA here is from genome assembly GCA_900303285.1 of Rhinella marina. Classification (NCBI taxonomy): domain Eukaryota; kingdom Metazoa; phylum Chordata; class Amphibia; order Anura; family Bufonidae; genus Rhinella; species Rhinella marina. The sequence goes on along the minus strand of ONZH01030875.1, from coordinate 46,668 downwards.
GCCAAATATACAGTGCCTTGCAAAAGTATTCGGCCCCCTGGAACTTTTCAACCGTTTGCCACATTTCAAGCTTCAAACAAAAAGATATAACATTTAAAATTATTGGTGAAGAATCAACAAGTGGGTCACAATTGTGAAGTGGAACGAAATTTATTGGAGCATTTAAACTTTTATAGTAATAATAAAACTGAAAAGTGGGGAGTGCAAAATTATTCGTCCCCCTTGCATTAATACTTTGTTGCGCCACCTTTTTCTGCGATTACAGCTGCAAGTCGCTTGGGGTATGTCTCTATCAGTTTTGCACATCTAGAGACTGAAATTCTTGCCCATTCTTCCTTGCAAAACAGCTCGAGTTTTTTGAGGTTGGATGGAGAGCGTTTGTGAACAGCAGTTTTCAGCTCTTTCCACATATTCTCAACTGGATTCAGGTCTGGACTTTGACTTGGCCATTCTAAGACCTGGATACGTTTATTTTTGAACCATTCCATTGTAGATTTTGCTTTATGTTTGGGATCATTGTCTTGTTGCAAGATAAATCTTCATCCTAGTCTCAGATCTTTTGCAGACTCCAACAGGTTTTCATCCAGAATGGTCCTGTATTTGGCTCCATCCATCTTCCCATCAATTTTAACCATCTTCCCTGTCCCTGCTGATGAAAAGCAGGCCCAAACCATGATGCTGCCACCCCTATGTTTGACAATGGGGATGGTGTGCTCAGGGTGATGAGCTGTGTTGCTTTTATGCCAAACATATAGTTTTGCATTGTTTCCAAAAAGTTCGATTTTGGTTTCATCTGACCAGCGCACCTTCTTCCACGTTTGGTGTGTCTCCCAGGTGGCTTGTGGCAAACTGTAAACGAGACTTTTTATGGATATTTATGGCTTTCTTCTTGCCACTCTTCCATAAAGGCCAGATTTGTGAAGTGTTCGACTGATTGTTGTCCTATGGACAGACTCTTCCACCTCAGCTATAGATCTCTGCAGTTCATCCAGAGTGCTCATGGGCCTCTTGGCTGCATCTCTGATCAGTCTTCTCCTTGTTTGAGATAAAAGTTTAGAGGGATGGCCGGGTCTTTGTAGATTTGCAGTGGTCTGATACTCCTTCCATTTCAATATGATCGCTTGCACAGTGCTCCTTGGGATCTTTTGGTATCCAAATCCGGCTTTAAACTTCTCCACAACAGTATCACGGGCTGACCTGGTGTGTTCCTTGGTCTTCATGATGCTCTCTGTGCTTTAAACAGAACCCTGAGACTATCACTGAGCAGGTGCATTTATATGGAGACTTGATTACACACAGGTGGATTCTATTTATCTTCATCAGTCATTTAGGACAACATTGGATCATTCAGAGATCCTCAATGAACTTCTGGAGTGAGTTTTCTGAACTGAAAGTAAATGGGCCGAATAATTTTGCACGCCCAACTTTTCAGTTTTATTATTTTATTATAATATATAAATGATCCAATAAATTTGGTTCCACTTCACAATTGTGACCCAATTGTTGTTGATTCTTCACCAAAAATTTAAAATGTTATATCTTTTTGTTTGAAGCCTGAAATGTGGCAAAAGGTTGAAAAGTTCCAGGGGGCCGAATACTTTCGCAAGGCACTATAAATCTGGAGGTGTAGGCCAATGAATCCGGCAAGAAATCCAGGACAATATAAGAATTTAAAAAATGGCAGCACTCTAACAAAAATGAGTGAAAAGAAAAACACTTTATTCACCCCTGTGGTCGCAACTAGGGATGAGCGAACTTGTGTTTCAAGTTTGGCGTACAAGGTTCAGGTTATGTAAGAATTCTGTTATGGATTCCGCTACCACGGACCATAACTAAGGGTCCATTCAAACATCTGCATAATGGGTCCACATCCGTTCCGCAATTTTCAAGTGCTGTGCTGTCCGCATCCGCAATTACGTTCCGTGGCCCCAGAAAAAAATAGAACATGTCCTATTCTTGTCCGCAGCCACAGACAAGAATAGGCATTTCTATCATAGTGCCGGCAATTTGCAGACCACAAAACTGTTGTGGACATGTGAATGGACCCTTTTGGTCCGTGGTAGCAGAATCCATTACATAGTCGCAACGTTTCAGCTCATAGCTGGAAACAAGACTCTCAAATAAAGTGTTTGAGGGCACGGAAATTTTTTTCTTTATATATATAGTCATTTATCAAAATGGTGTAAAGTAGAACCGACTTAGTTGCCCATAGCAACCAATCAGATTTCACCTTTCATTTTTCACAGCTGCATTGGAAAATGAAAGGAGGAATCTGATTGGTTGCTATCGGCAACTAAGCCAGTTATACTTTACACTAGTTTTGATAAATCTCTCCCCCCTTCCCGTGTACTCCTATGTGTACATAGCATTATGTGTCGTCACTATACTAATCTGTGTGGGAGAAGTGACCGCTCACTGTGCGGACTACACACAATACTGTACTCAGAAGAGAGCGCACACACAGATACTGTACTCAGAAGAGAGTTCATGTAGTGAGAGCTGTCAGTAATGAGATCTATATCCTGCTTATAACACTGCAGTTCTGACTGTAGATATCTGCACTGATGTTATCATCAGAAATATCTATTGTGTCTACAAATAATGGACTTTCTACAGAAGGGAAATTGAGAACTAGATCTGCTGAGTACAGGTTGTAGCATACTGTAAGACTCACCATGTTGTGGATTGGAATGAAGTCTTACTACCAAGTTACTTGCAAGTTCCATCAGTTTATACTGTGTGTAGCTATGAGCTATGTAACAGGATGTGGGGGCGGGGCTCTGTGCTAGTGCACATGAAATCCACAGGAACGCCCACAGAGCTTCTCAGAAGACAGCAGGCAGCAAAAATCATATCAGAGCATTTCTGAATACATGTGAAGCAAAGCTGATACCAGAAAACTAACAAGTGCACTTTTATTATATTCTGCATTATGGTAAGATATGGGGTTATTGATTTTTAGTGCACAAAGGTGTCCATAACCTTTAAGTATGGATGGACAAATGTGAACAGATCCTAACACTTTTTATATACAGTACAGACCAAAAGTTTGGACACACCTTCTCATTCAAAGAGTTTTCTGTATTTTCATGACTATGAAAATTGTAGATTCACACTGAAGGCATCAAAACTATGAATTAACACATGTGGAATTATATACTTAACAAAAAAGTGTGAAACAACTGAAAATATGTCTTATATTCTAGGTTCTTCAAAGTAGCCACCTTTTTCTTTGATTACTGCTTTGCACACTCTTGGCATTCTCTTGATGAGCTTTAAGAGGTAGTCACCTGAAATGGTTTTCACTTCACAGGTGTGCCCTGTCAGGTTTAATAAGTGGGATTTCTTTCCTTATAAATGGGGTTGGGACCATGAGTTGTGTTGGGCAGAAGTCAGGTGGATACACAGCTGATAGTCCTACTGAATAGACTGTTAGAATTTGTATTATGGCAAGAAAAAAGCAGCTAAGTAAAGAAAAACGAGTGGCCATCATTACTTTAAGAAATGAAGGTCAGTCAGTCCGAAAAATTGGGAAAACTTTAAAAGTGTCCCCAAGTGCAGTCGCAAAAATCATCAAGCGCTACAAAGAAACTGGCTCACATGAGGACCGCCCCAGGAAAATAAGACCAAGAGTCACCTCTGCTGCGGTGGATAAGTTCATCCAAGTCACCAGCCTCAGAAATCGCAGGTTAACAACAGCTCAGATTAGAGACTAGGTCAATGCCACACAGAGTTCTAGCAGCAGACACATCTCTACAACAACTGTTAAGAGGAGACTGTGTGCAGCAGGCCTTCATGGTAAAATAGCTGCTAGGAAACCACTGCTAAGGACAGGCAACAAGCAGAAGAGACTTCTTTGGGCTAAAGAACACAAGGAATGGACATTAGACCAGTGGAAATCTGTGCTTTGGTCTGATGAGTCCAAATTTGAGATCTTTGGTTCCAACCACCGTGTCTTTGTGCGACGCAGAAAAGGTGAACGGATGGACTCTATATGCCTGGTTCCCACAATGAAGCATGGAGGAGGAGGTGTGATGGTGTGGGGGTGCTTTGCTGGTGACACTGTTGGGGATTTATTCAAAATTGAAGGCATACTGAACCAGCATGGCTACCACAGCATATTGCAGCGGCATGCTATTCCATCCACTTTGCGTTTAGTTGGACCATCATTTATTTATCAACAGGACAATGACCCCAAACACACCTCCAGGCTGTGTAAGGGCTATTTGACCAAGAAGGAGAGCGATGGGGTGCTACGCTAGATGGCCTCCACAGTCACCATACCTGAACTCAATCGAGATGGTTTGGGGTGAGCTGCACCGCAGAGTGAAGGCAAAAGGGCCAACAAGTGCTAAGCATCTCTGGGAACTCCTTCAAGGCTGTTGGAATACCATTTCAGGTGACTACCTCTTGAAACTCATCAAGAGAATGCCAAGAGTGTGCAAAGCAGTAATCAAAGCAAAAGGTGGCTACTTTGAAGAACCTAGAATATAAGACATATTTTCAATTGTTTCACACTTTTTTGTTAAGTATATAATTCCACATGAGTTAATTCATAGTTTTGATTCCTTCAGTGTGAATCTACAATTTTCATAGTCATGAAAATACAGAAAACTCTTTGAATGAGAAGGTGTGTGCAAACTTTTGGTCTGTACTGTATATCCCAGTTGTTACTCACAAATCGCCTAAATGAAAATAAGCTTTGGGGTAAATACACATGTGAAGAAATTGCTGCCATTATTCCATGCATGTGAATAATTTACCAATGAGAATGGTGGGAAGTGTGTTCTGTACTAATAAATAGCATGTAAACACACCCTAAGGGGTGCACATAATGTGGATTGCATGTGGTTTTCCTGCATGGAAAACCCGCAGTGTATAAGATTAGACAAACCTCATGCATGTGTTTTTTTTTCTTTCTTCTTGGAGTGTGGAAATTGACCTGCTATGTGGATTTTTAAATCTGTAGCATGTCAATTGTTGCGTTTTTTTTTCTTGTGTGGATTTCACCCTTTTTAATGTAAGGGCTCATGCACCCTGTGCTGCGGGCTGCAAATTGCTGTGTGCCTGCCATTTGTGGATGCAGACCCATTCACTTGATCTGCAAGAATCAGTCTGTGCAAAAAAAACATAAAAAAAAAAAATAGAACATGGACCAAAATCCCACAGAAGCACTCTGTAGGTAATCCCTAATTGTGTAGTTGGGGTGAAATTGCAGTCTGATACTACATATTTTAAGGTGCTCACGTTCTCTTATATATAAAAAGTACATCCATTCATCCTCATTTCGGGGGTGAAATCGCACCCTGACACTACTGCTATTTCACCCTTAAAGTTATAGTACGTTGGACAGACAGGTGACAGGCCCTTCTATGAGAACGGGCAGTGGCCAAAATGTTTCTGGAGCTGGCAGAAGTAGCAGCAGAAGGGAGGGTGGTATCAGCAGTCACAATGACAGGCCAGAGTTGTCAGTGTCATCCAACGGTTATGTTTTGACCAGCAACCCAGCTGTCCTTGAATGGTTGACTCAGTCTTTAGCTTCGTCTCAAGTGACATCAGACACCCCCAGCCAGGAGTTGGTGGTTCCCTCTGACACCACACTTAGTTGGCTTGGCCCCGGAACAAGCTCTGTGTCCCCACCTGTCCTGAACTTGCCTCTTTCATTTCCTGTTTCTTTTGCTCGAGAAGTATTATATGCCATCGGCTTTGCTTCACTTTTCAGCAAGGACAAGATTCTAGAGAATAGTCAGTAGCTACTGCCCAGCCAAGGTGTGGAGGAGAGGTCAGCTGCTTCCTCCAGTAGTCAGTCAAGTAGCGACGATGAGAGTCACGTGGTAGCTGGTGCGTGAGTGGTCAGGCACGTGGCCCTGAGACTGATGAGGGTGACATCAGCAATGTGTAGACAGTAGTGGATGATAATGTAGCCAATAGCACGTGGGAGCTGGATGAAGAGGGGGCTTCATCATCAGGGGATAAGGGTAGTAGCCTGAGTGTGAGGCAGGGGCTGAGTCAGCAGGGTAGTAGCAGTGTGTGGCCTGGAGCCAAACGTGCCTGGGGTACACTGCCTGCTACTCAGGAGCCTACCTGTTCAGAAAGAACTAGCGCTGCATGGGTTCATGGAGGCAGTGGGAGCAGGCAGTCAGCATGGAGTGGTGGGGGGAAAATGCCATACTCAGTGGTGTGGGAAATTTTCATCAAGGCGCCAGAGGATGTCAGTATGCCCATTTGTAGAATCTGTGGGCAGAAGCTGAAGCCTAGCCAGGGTGCCAATGTTGGCACTACGGCCCTACATCAACACATGCAGTGTCGCAATAAAGTGGCCTGGAAAATCAGTGCCACTAATGTGGGGGTACAGCCTGGCTGCATCAGCCAGTGGCCTGCACGCCTTCTTCAGCAGTCAAGGTTCTAGCACCTCAGCAGATGGGAGCTGTTTCCTTCCCATCATCTACTGGTCCAGATGTTCCTGCTCCTCCTCCTACTCCTCGTCACTTGTTTTGTGATTGCAAAAAGACAACAGGATGCGTGCACTCATCCAATGGAGCAGAAGCTGAACGTGCTCCTGGCAAAGTTGCTGGTACTACAGTCCCTTCCCTTCCATGTAGTGGACTCTACACCTTTCAGAGAACTGATGGCTTGTGCTGAGCCAAGGTGGAGAGTCCCAAACCATCATTACGTCTCCAAAAAGGCCTTGCATGTTGATCAGAAGGTGGGCCAGTCCTTGAGCCTGTCAGTGCCTGCTAAAGTTCACAGCAGCGCCGACATGTAGTGCTGTAAATACGGTCAAGGACAATATATGTCCTTTATGGCCCACTGAGTAAATGTGGTTCCTGCCCAGCCACACCAGCAACTTGGCCAGGGGATGGCACTGCCGCTTCCGCGTTTTCAAGTTGTGAGTCCTGCACCAATGCCCTCCTGTGCCTACTCATCCTCCACGTTGTCCTCAGCCTCCACTGCAGGCAGAATTTGGAGTGGTCCTCCAGCATATCACATGTGCAGAGCACAGCAGTGTTATGCTGTTCTGCACCTGGTTTGCCTGGGGGAACTGAGTCACACTGAGGAAGAACTGCTTCACGTCCTTCAAGAGGAAATCGAATCCTGGCTCTCTCCTTGCCAACTAATAATCTGAACCATGGTCACCGACAACGAAACTTACTGCTGACACCCACCCTACTCTGTCGGGGGGCTCTACTTGTATCAGCGTGTAACAGAATAGGTTCTGTAGAAATCTATGTGTAATCAGTTGACGGTGTAAAAGGAGTGCACTCTTTCACTCTATAGATAGAATTTTGGGCCACGGCACGGTTCTTTATACCTGACGCTGTAAGGATAAGTTCACACTTAAAGTTAGTCAGTTTTGGCCCCGTAACTGGCTAAATAAGTGAAGTGATTCTAAGAGTGACACCTGTCATCTGCATGTCATACTAACAGTGCTGTTTCACTAGCACATCAGACCCCCTATGCATGTTTCTGCAATGCACAGTGTTCTTCACCGGCTCCGGCCCCACACATGTCCCTGCGGCAGCACGGATCCGGCAGCACCCTTCACCTGCCGGATCCGTGCTGCCGCTAATGTGAAAGAGGCCTAAGTTGCTCATCAGTCTCCCTATTTAGCTGGGCTGTGGTTCCACCTCCTCGTCTGAGCTTTGTGGTTATTCCTCGCTAGTAACCAGTGCAGGTGATCTCTCCTGGATTACTGTATACTGAACCATGTTTTCTCTCCTTGCTTCCTGCCAGGACCTTGGAACTGTGACCTGGATTACGCTTGTTCTCAGCCTGCCCCGACCTTGGAACTGCTATTTGGAGTACGCAAGTACTCAGCCTGCCCTGACTACTGTACTGTATTCAGACTACTCTTTTGCCTGTGTCCTTGGTGCTTTGCACTATTGTCTCTGAACCCTGTAGGTCAGCAGCCAACTACTCCAGGAGGTAGCAGACTGGTTGATTCCTTGTAGTGAAGTCCAGAAAATAGTGTTGTTGTTAATGGTTTGGATTGCAACAGTTCAAGGCAGCAAGAAGGAAACCTAGTCTCTGTGCACAATTGCTTGCAGCTTCAGTGGATCACTGGGCTGAATGCTACTCTAAGGATTCTGGAACAGATAGGTCAGGCGCAGAGGTCCTGGGACAGTTTGGTACCAGCACAATGAGTTGATAGGACAGGTAGGTGTGATTTCAATTTCGCTGGATCAAAACTTTTCAACAGGTATGCTAGTCTATAGCAGAGGGACATGCAGATACTAAACTGATCTGAACCTGCAATGTAGTGGCCAAAAAGCAAAACAAGAAATGTTTTTTCTTCAGCGTTGGCCATTTGACATTCCCTAACTGCGAAAATGGATGCACAGGTTTACATTCCAAGTATAGAGGGTCATCCTACCAGAAATGGGTAAGACAGCAGTATTCCAATCTGTTCAAAAGCGCCTTTTTGCACAACATCCTTCCCCGTTATAGGGCACCCTTGACCCACACAGTACTGTGCCCTCACCCATTGTGCATTGTTCCACACCTGACTGAGAAATTAAATGTCATGGCTGCTGCCAGGTAGGCAAACAGCCAGGGCCCATTGTGATGCCATTGTCCATGGATGCTGATGGGGCTCCATTATGACACGTTCAGCGTTCCGTCTATGGAAATTTCATGGGGGATGCCATACTGATATTCTGAGGCTGCCATTTTCATTTGCAGTTGCACAGATCTGTCAGTTCAATGAATTAGTGCTGTGGTGAATCATTTGGATTGCAACAGCAGACGGCAGCAAGGAGAAAACCTAGTCAGTGCAAAATTTCTTGCAGCTGCACTGGTGCACTGGGCGGGATCCTACTTCAGTTTTATGGAACAGATAAGGTTAGGTGGATTGGACAGGCATACGTGATCTCAATTTCCCTCTTCCAAAACTGTTCAAAAGGTATACTATTCTATGGAAGGGGGCCGTGCAGGCACTGAACTGATATGAATCATCAATACAGCGGCCAAGAAGAAAGAACAAGAAATGGATTTTCCCCGGCGTTGGCCGATTGACATCCCCTTGCTGTGACAGCTTATGCGCAGGTTTACATTCCAAGTTTAGAGAGCCATCCTGCCAGAAATAGGTAAGACGGCTGGTGTGCTCTGCACTTGACAAAATACTCTTCAAAAGTTTTCCAAAGACAGTCATCTGTTCTGCACTTGCCAAAATATGCTGCGGAAGTATTCCAACCTGCACAAAAAAACCTTTTTGGAAAATGCCCCTCCCTCTGTAAAAAGGCACCTTTTCTACACCAGTTTGATAAATGACCCCAATAGTCTCTGTGCACAATTGCTTGCAGCTTCACCGGAGGGTTTGGCTGGATTCTACTCTCAGGTATCTGCAACAGATTGGTGAAGTGCAGGTTTGTTACCAGCACAGTGAGTCCTGGACAAGCAGGTGCAATCTCAAATTCCCTGGTCCAAAACTTTTCAAAAGGTATGCTATTCTAAGGAAGGCAGGCATGCACACACTAAACTGATATGAATCTGCAATGCAGTGTCCAAGAAGCAAGAAATGGTTTTGCACCGGCATTGGACGACTGACTTCCCTCCTTCGCTACAACAGAGGGTGTGCAGATTTACATTCCCTGTTTAGAGGGTCATCATACCAAAAATGGTAAGATGGCTTGTGTGTTCTGCATTTGCAAAGTGCTTCCCCCCAGGGCCGATAGTTTCCTAGGTTTATAGGAATGCCGTGGTGATGTGGCCTTAATAGTTTGTGTGTGTCACAGTGCTCCTACCTGGATACTGTCGATCCCCAGAGCTAGGCTCCGGAGTAATAAAGGGGAAAGTTATGAGGTGAAGTAAGAGTCGAGTCGAGTCCAGACTTGCTTAAACAGCTTTACATGAATAAACTTTCATCCAGACAATATTTGATCTTTCTCTTGGTTACAGCAGGTTTTGGGGTAGACTGTCAGGCAAACTTGAATATTCTACTTTCTCTCTTTCTGCTGTGCTAAACTCCGGCTCAGTCCGATTACTGGACTCTGTAGCAGTTCTGGTACCTTTGGAGTGGGATGTCTTTGACTTCATTCTTCACTGCTGCACTGCAGTTTCATATCAGTTTACTGTCTCCACGTCTGTCTTCCACAGAATAGCATACCTTTTGAAAAGTTTTGAAAGAGGGAAATTCACAGCCCGGCGTTCCAGATTAGCTGCAAACAATTGTGCACAGAGTAGGTTTTCTCCTTGCTGCCTTCCACTGTTGCAATCCAAACCAGTCACAACAGCACTGAATTGACCAATCTGTTCAACTACAGATGAAAATAGCTGCCTTGGAATATCAGTATGGCAGCAACCATAAAAATTTCCATAGACAGAACACTGAGCATGTCATAATGGAGCCCATCAGGATCCATAGACTATTACATCACAATGGGCTCTGGCTGTTTGCCTACCAGGCAGCAGCCATGACGCTTCATTTCTCAGTCAGGAGTGGAATAATCCACATTAACAGGTGAGTGCGCGTTTGTATGTGTGTGGGTCAAGGGTGATTTGTTACGGAGGGAGGGGCATTTCAAACATGGCGCTTTTGTGTATATTTGAATACTTCTGCATCGTAGTTTGGTATGTGTAGTACAAATGCGCCGCCTTACCCAATCGGCCAATACTGTGGCAAACGCATTTCTTGTTTTTGCTTCTTTGCCGCTACATTGGATGCATAGGATAGCCCTCTAAACTTGGAATGTAAACCTGCAAACCCACTGTAGCAACAAAGTGATACAAAACAGCCAATGCCGGGGAAATCATTTTTAGTTTTTGTTTCTTTGGCACTGCATTGCAAATTCATATCAGTTTAGGCCCCATTCACACGTCCGTATAATGTGTCCGCATCCTTTCCGCAATTGCGGACAATTATGCGGATAGGATGCGGATCCATTCATTTCAATGGGTCCCGAAAAAATGAGGACAGTACACCGTGTGGTGTCCGCAACCGTGTGTCCGTTCCGACTGTCCGCATAAATAAGGCCCCATTTACACGTCCGTTTAAAACATCCGCAATATATCCGCATCCGTTCCGCAATTGCGGACGGTTTTTGCGGATATTTTGCGGATCCGACATTGCACCGTATGTTGTCCGCATCCGTTAATCTGTTCCGTTCTGCGGATCCGCAAACAGAAATCCTCCTGTCCTACTTTTCTCCCGAATTGCGGTCCGTAGCACAATGAAAGTCTATGGATCCGCAAAAAATGCGGAAGACATGCGGAAAAACATCTGCATGTCATCCGTATTTGCGGATTCCGTTCCAGGAGGGATGAAAAAAAAAAAAAGATGTTATTCATCCTCCCGTTTTTTGCGGATCCGCAAAAAACGGATGACATATGGATACATCCTTTCCGTTTTTTACGGAAAAACGGAACGGATGTCCTGGAAAAACTGAGTTTTTTGCGGAACAACGGATCCGCAAAAAACTGACCGTTTTCCAGGGTGTGCACAAATACGGACGTGCGGATCCGCAAAAAACGGATGACATATGGATACATCCTTTCCGCTTTTTACGGAAAGACGGAACGGATGTCCTGGAAAAACTGAGTTTTTTTGCGGAACAACGGATCCGCAAAAAACTGACCATTTTCCAGGATGTGCACACATACGGACGTGTGAATGGGGCCTAAATCCTCCTGTCCTACTTTTCTCCCGAATTGTGGTCCGTAGCACAATGAAAGTCTATGGATCCGCAAAAAATGCGGAAGACATGCGGAAAGGCATCCGCATGTCATCCGTATTTGCGGATTCCGTTCCAGGAGGGGTGAAAAAAAAAGATGTTATTCATCCTCCCGTTTTTTGCGGATCCGCAAAAAACGGATGACATATGGATACATCCTTTACGTTTTTTACGGAAAAATGGAACAGATGTCCTGGAAAAACTGATTTTTTTGCGGAACGGATCCGCAAAAAACTGACCGTTTTCCAGGGTGTGCACAAATACGGACGTGTGAATGGGGCCTTAGTGTGTGCACACCCCCCTTCCTTAGAAGAGCATACCTTTTCAAAAGTTTTGGACCAGGGAAATTGAAAAATACACTGCATCAGGATTCCAATCTGCCAAATATGCCTTCTCCCAGAAACGGGTAAGACGGCTCGTGTGTTCTGCACTTGCAAGATGTACTGCAGCAGTATTCCAACCTGCACAAAAGCACCTTTTTGGTGTACGCCGCTTACCCAGTAAAATTGCACCTTGGACACACACTCACCTGTTGATGTGCACGGTTCCACACCTGACTGAGGAATGAAGCGTCATGGCTGTTTCGAGGTAGGCAAACATCCAGGACCCATTGTGATGTCATCATTCCTGGATGCTGAGCGGCTCAATTATGAAAATTGGAAATTTTCATAGTGGCTGCCATTTTCATCTGCAGTTGCGCAGATCTTTCAATCCAATGAATTAGTGCTGTTGTGAATGGTTTGTATTGCAACAGTGGAAGGCAGTAAAGAGGAAATCTTGTCTCTGTGCACTACTGTCTGGAGCTGCACTATTCCATTCTGCACAAAAGCGCCTTTTTGGACAAAACCCCTATACTTGCAACCATGACCTATACACATACAAATGCACCCACACCTGTTGATGAGTATGGTTCCACACTTGACTGAAGAATGAAGCGTCATGGCTGATGCTAGGTAGGAAAACAGACAGGTCCCATTGTGATGTCATCCATGTAGGCTGAGGGGCTCAGTCTTCCACGCTCAGTGTCTCATCTATGGAAATTTTCATGGGGACTGCCGTACTGATTTTCTGAGGCTGCCATTTTTTATCTGCAGTTGGACAGATCTGTCAATCTAATGAATACATGCTTTGGTGAATAGTTTGGATTGCAACAGCAGAAGGCAGTAAGGAGGAAAGTCTCTGTGCATATTTAGTTGCACTGAAGGGGTGGGCTGGATCCTACTCTCAGGCTTCTGGATGAGATAGGTCAGGTGCAGAGGTCCTAGGGCTGTTTAGTACCAGCACAGTGAGTTGATTGGACATGCATGCCCAATCTCAATTTTACTGGTTGAAAAATTTTCAAGAGGAGAAGATGGTATAACAGAATGTCTACTACCTGTGAGGCACTGGATGTAATAGGAATGTAGTGCTGTATAGTCCTGTATGTTTGGTAGTCTCCATCCAGCTAGTAAAATTTGTCTTTAGTGCTGGACCGTGTGTCAGGCCTGCTTGCTTCAAGAATTTGCCAGATATGAAATGGGGCTTGGGCTTTAGAGGCCTTAGCAACTCCCCTGCTTATAGGTTAGGCACCATGCTGCACTTTGCTCGTCTGGTTCACAATCAATGTAAGTACAAACTTCTTCTATTAAGTGACTAGAAGAATTGTCTGAGCAGTCATTAATGTTGTTTGCTCATATGGGCATTTGCCTTAGGAAGTTTTTGTATATGTTTGTGGCTAATATCCTGCTGTTGGTTGTTCCTATAGATGTCCTATTTCGGTATCCCTGCAAAGAGGAAGAACTTCTTAGCACTGACAATGCCTGTCTTGCAACCAACCTCACCCTGATCATTACCCATATGATTTTTGTGCTATATGTGTGTCATCTGGTGTTGAGAGGATACATTACAGAGTGAGGCAAAACATATTTCTCTTGTTTCAAATGTTCTGAAATGCTTAAAGACGCTAAATTTTCCTATAAGAATAAGTACGATACAAAAACTAGAATGTTCACTCCTGTGTAGGAATTCTTTTCAGATTCTGACTCCGCCTGCAGTGGAGGTATGTGGGAGTGGTTGTCACAGAAGACCATTACTTGTTCAACAGTAAAAATGATTCTAAACTTCTCAAGACAGTTAAACTGACTTTGGAATAGGAGGTGCTATACTATTTTCCTAAGTCTCCATCTAAGGCTTTTCCAGGCCATCCTGGTCTTAAACCTTGGTGTGAGATGGATAGGAACAAGTCAGACAGGAAAATAGAAATTCCTAATGAATGCAGCTTCAGAATTCTTGTGCAATGTACTTATTTTGAGGTTACCATTTAGGAACACTGAAGGGCCATCTGGAGAAAGCAGTGGTCAGGTGATATTTCCTTAAAGAAAAATTTTTTTATTCTCTGACCTGTTAGAAAGGTGCATGATATAATCTGTAGTTAATGTAATCTTCTTATCAGAGACTGTAATTGAGAGTTATCCACTCTCTTCTTATTGTAGCTGGGTCATGTGACCTCCAACTGACCCAGGACTGGAAGCCAGTTACTTCTCTATTCATTCCTATGAGACTGAAAGTGAGGCTCCCATAGGAATGCATAAAGAAATAGACTTCCTGTCTACACATAATATGCTGAGTGAGTTGATGGGTCTGATTCCTAGTCACATGACACAGATGAGAAACATCAGGGAGATATAACTCAAAAATACAGCCACTGGTAAGAAAATGACATTCACTACGGATTACATCATGTACATTTCTAGCAGGACATGGAATAAAATGTTTTGCGGGAGTTCTTCTTTAAAACAGAACTTCTGCTCCCTTCTTTTCCAAAGTCTACATCTCCAAAATTCAAAACAAATTTCAGATCACACAGGCAAATTTTAAGCCAAGACAAGATTGAAGCTCCTTGTCTTTCAACAAGAAGCAGTTATCTTCTAACGAGAAAAAGTCTGATCTATGATGCCAATCATGTTGACATTCTAGTAGGAGTAAGACTGGGGTCATTTGCTTTAATATGAGAAAAGATATCATACAACTCTTGGGCTTGCTCCACTCAAGAAAGGATAGGCTCCAGAGTTCAAAAAAATTCAGATTGTAGTTTCAAACTTAAGAAGTCTGAACTTTCATAACCTGGTCAAGGAATTTCAGCCCATATTGTTCCTTACTATGAGACAAAAGGAGTTTATTCTATGAAAATTGGCTTCTACCTCACAGGGGTTTTTTGCCTTCCTCTGAAACTGGAATGCACAGATGTCTTTTTTCGGCCTTATAAACTATGTTACTATGTTAATTCATGATTTCATGGCAACCACAAATTTACCTAAGGCATATCTCCCTATTCAACTTTGCCCTTGCCACAGAAAGTTCCTTAGAATTGCCTTGAAGTCAGAGAGAAGAATTCAATATCTACAGTTCACTTGTTTAATCTTCAACCTATCATCAGCCCCGAGAGCAAAGATTGAAGTAATTCTTATAGCAGCTCTCAGGATAAAAAAAACATCTTCAGCGTCACTCACTGGGTTTCACTCTAGGTTACTGTAAAATATCAATAGCACTTTCCAGCAGCAGAGCAAGAAAAAATATCAATCACGTGAATAATTTAATGCATCAAACTTCAATAATAATCACCATAAACATTCTCAGATGCTGTGCATCAGCAGTGGGAGTGGTACAGTGGTTCAGAGTTCCCATAAGGCACCTACCATCCAAGACTAGAAAAAGAACCCTCTGTCATTGGACATCATGATTCAGATTTCAGAAACTAAATCTCAAGATCTCAACTGGTGGTTATTTCCAGGTTGACTGTCCATAGTTCTTTGTGAGAGAATAGTCCTCACTATAGATGTGTCAGCCCCAGGATGCCCATGTACTGAATGATTTAATTCATAAACCTTGGTCAGATCAGGAGAAGCTTATGCCTTCCAATATGAAGTAGAGAGGCAAGCAGGGAAAAACCACAAGTCAGCCCCTGATAAAAGAATAAAGACAGATCATGCTCTGTGCAGAAACCAATCTGAAGCTGTTCACATCAGGAGCTCCTTAACCCCATCCTGTAATCTGGCTTACACGCACAGCACATGTTGGGTCTTTAAAGATGGTGCCTACTCAATTGCTGGCAGGCATCATAGCCAGTGGGTGCTTGCAATTTTAAACTGCAGGCACCTGCTGTCAGAGTCCATGATTGGAGACAACTCTGATCACATGCCATGGTCCTAGTGCTCCCCTATTATTGGTGCTTCGATTCATAATTTGCTAAATTCTATCTTTAGATGACATAAAGGCATTTTATAGGGTGGAGTGGCTTTTCTTTTGGAGAGTCAGAAATCTGGATTATGGATGAAATTAATGTTTATTCATCCTAATGTGAGGTTAAAAATAAATGGGGATTTATCACATTCTTTTAGCATAATATGGAGGACCTGAAAGGGTTTCTCCCTCTTGCCACTGTTATTTGGTATGTTTATAGAACCCTTTGGTAATGAGCGAGTTCTCATTACCAAGATATCAGTGGATTTGCATGTAACAGAATAAGGAATAAAATATTACTGTATGCTGACGGCAGACGTGTAGCTAGGCTTTCCTGCATCCAGGGCAAGGATTCAGTACGGCCACCCCCACTCCCCCATGCATAGTGTGACGTGGCAAATTTTTTTTATACTAAGCCACGCCTCTAACTCTGCCCAATGCATAACTATACTCGCCCAATCCCACCCAGTACACTGAGGTACCAATATACCTTGCGATAAATAAAAACCCGTCCTACTGCATCCAATGTTTCACTGAAGTATTGGCGTGATGTCCGCTGGAACCGGAACAAAGTTGCTGTGGTGATAGAGCAAAAAGAATAACCACATAATAGGGGATAGTAACTGTCCCTCTAGCAGGGGGCGCTGTGCCATCTCAATGATATAACAGGGTAATCTGTGGCATTGCTTTCTCCTTAGTGTTACCACACAGTAGTTATGCCCACATTATACCCCCTCACAGTAGTAATATCCACATTGTGCCCCTCACAGTAATAACTGTCACATTGTGCCTCCTCAGAGTAGTAATACCCATATTGTGTCCCCTAACAGGAGTAACAAGGAAATTGTGCCCACTCATAGTAGTAATATCCACATTGTGCCCTCTTATAGTAGTAATATCCACATTGTGCCCTCTCACAGCAGTTATGTACACATTGTGCTCCACCACAGTAGTTATGTCCACATAGTGCCCCTCATAGTAGTTATGACTACATTGTGCCCCACCACAGTAGTTACGTCCATATTGAGCTCTTTCATAGTAGTTATGTCCACATTGTGCCTCTTTGAGTAGTTATGCCCACATTGTGCCCTATCACAGTAGTAATTCCGACATTGTCCCCCTTCATAGTAGTTATGCCTACATTGTGCCTCTCTAACTGTAGTTAGCCCATATTGTGCTCCCTCGTTGTAGTAATGCCCTCATCGTGGTTCCTCACAGTAGTAATGCCCACATTGTGCCCCTTTCAGTAGTGATTCCTCCATTTATAAATAAAAAAAAAAACCTGAATGCTCACTTTTTTTTCCTGATGATTGGGCACATCTAACACTCCAGAGAAGCAGCACAATGCGGTCACACACACAAATTGCGCTGCTGGGCTTTGTAGGAGGAGGCTGATTCCTGGGCATGCACGCTCCTCTCACACAGCCCAGCAACACGATTTGTGGCCTGCTGGGGATCGCCGGAGCTAAGCTGAACTGTGAAAAAGGAAGAGGATGGCTCCCTGCTTCATTATGTAAATGAAATGTCCAGGCACGTTCTCAACACTCTGCGACCAGGGCACATGCCCTGCTTGTCCCCCTTCACTACACTCCTGGCTGACGATATTTTGTTGTGCCTCAGGAATACAGGGAAAATCATGTCAAAAGTTATGGTCAATATGGCGAACTATTTGGATTACAGATAAATTGGAACAAAACAGTGTTATTTATAAGGAAACTTAGATTTACCAAATAAAATATCATATAGTTACCTCAAAAAAACAAACAAAATACAATAATACAGCCACATTGCCCCCGTGACATGTCATTTGGAGGACCGAAGATAAAGGGGAGTCGTGATCGGAAAACCCTTTTAAAGCATAATCTAATGGGGTGGAAACCCCATCAACATTTGTACATATAAAAATGACATTATGTCACAAAGCAGGTGTGGACCCATTGGGTCATTGAATAAATGTATCTTGGGACTACTACTAAGGGCCCTGGTCTTCACCCTTTTACCCCTGCAGGGAAACCACCAGGCTACCATCTCTGGAAGTATTCTTGGTTCAGTTACAAATGACCCAGGCAATCACTATGAGTCAGTGTGTACAATAAAGTATGTAGTATCACAAGCTTGCTCTGGCTCCTTACAATATTGCATACCTCTTTTGTGGCGGAAGGCAAGGGTCTTTCAGCAACTGTATATACCGTACATAGCTATATTTCTGCTCAGTGCCCTCACCAACAGCTCAGGATATGAAGCCCATGGCAACATTAATAAACAGATATACATCCTGCTGATAAGCCTGAGTAGTCTTACACTTGAATACTATGGAGGAATCAGATATCTTTATTGTAGGTGAAGGAATTATTTAGCAAAAGTACAGGCTGTATCTTATAGTATGAAATTAGACTCTGGTCACCAACAGCCTCTTACGTTACTCAAAGAAAAGGGATATGAATAAACAGATTTTCCTGATAGCCAATATTAATATGAATGAACATAAAAAGTGAAGAGAACCTTGATTCTTTCAGAAGCACTCACCATGTAGTAGATTCACCTCACCATCATGGTGGTATCTGTCCATCAGATACCAATATATTTGGTTTTTGTATACTGCTCCTACACATACTTAGGCATTTCAAAGACAAAAATAACAGACTTGCTGGATCCATGGCATAACGGATAAATGGTGCCAGATGGATCACCAAAGGCGCCTGGCATAAAAGTCATCTGTCAGCAGATTTGTACTAAGGAAACTGTCTGACCTCTTACATGTGCGCTTGGCAGCTGAAGGCATCTGTGTTGTTCCCTTGTTCCTTTGTGCCTGCATTGCTGAGAAAAATGATGTTTTAATATATGCAAATGAGCCTCTAGGAGCAACAGGGGCATTGCCGTTACACCTAGAGGCTCTGCTCTCTCTGCAACTGCTGCGCCCTCTGCACTTTGATTGACAGGGCTAGGCAGTGTAAACGTTATCATGCCTGGCCCTGACTTGTCCTAAAGTCAATCAAAGTGCACAGGGTGAGGTAGTTGCAGAGAGAACTGAGCCTCTAGGGGTAACAGAAACACCTCTGTATATATTAAAACTTCATTTTTCTCAGCAATGCGGGCACATATGAAGATGGGACCAACACAAATGCCTTCAGCTGCCAAGCGCACATATAACTGGTCAGACAGTTTCATAGGTACAAATCTGTTGACAGATGCCCTTTAAATTAGTTGATTGCTTGAGACCATCTCAGTTTTATACAAAAAAGAAAAAAAAGATTGTGGTGGACACGGTCATTATTTATGACACATTTAAATAATAAATGTGTCTGGGGGGGAACATGTGGAACAGAATGGTATCAGGATGCTGTGTGCGGTAAATGGAAGGTCCTTACCGCGGACAGCATCAACACACTATTGGGGTTATTTATCAATCTGGTGTAAAGTAGAACTGGCTAATGCCCATAGGAACCAATCAGGTTCCACCTTTCATTTTCCAAAGGAGCTGTCAGAAATGAAAGGTGGAATCTGATTGGTTGCTATGGGCAACTAAGCCAGTTCTACTTTACACCAATTTGATAAATAACCCCATATATACATAGGGCAATACTGTCTTTTAGCAACCTAACTGCTAGCCCCGCCTACTTAACGGCTAGTCCTGCCTGCCTACGTTTTGGTCCTGCCTTCTAAATGTTATCCCCGCCTCTATAAGTGCTGGCTCTGCCTCTCTCCTTAGACCGTACTTTGCGCTTTCAGTGTCCTCCTCCTCTATTCTGTAGAAGGCCAGAGGAGCCTGTTTAGCGGGTGAGACTGTGCAGGATATACAGTACAGGACTGCCTGCCAGAGGTTGTGAGCTGCCAGCCAGAGGGTTCCTGAGATTAGTGATGTTAACAAATTCTGCAGTTCCCTGCAACAATAATTTTGCTGAGGGAAAGGGAGTGGAAAGTGGAGTATTCAAACAGAATGTTTACACTGCCTTTTTAAAGAGGATTTTCCCCATTTTCAGCACCTAAATCCACATAAATGTTAATCATAAGCATCTCATTAATTTTACGGTACATTCACAGGGCGGATTTTGCTGCTTTTGTTCCATTTCAAATACCTCGGACTTGCTCACAGCTTCACTCGATTGAATGGCGCTAAACTGCAAGCAGACACCTACCGGAGTGTCCGTCTGGACACGATGCCAAGAAGGGACATGTCACAGCTTTAAACCGCCGGCCTGCAAACTGAAGTGCTGCTTCCCATTAAAAGCAATAAGAGGTAGACAACACATGGCAACACTGTGCCAAAATTCCACTAGCACACAGTGTGAATGGGCCCTTAATGGGAATCTGCACCATTGTAGGAAAAAAATAACTAATACGGGCATGTCAATTTTCACCACTGTTTCTACAAGTGGATTAGTCACATTGAATGCGGTGAAAACTGCAAAACCATGCACGCCTCAGATTCCACAGCAAACTGGATTTTTTCAACATTTATTTCTGCCATGGAAACATGGCCTAAGGTGCTTTCCTACATGGTAGAACACTGCACTCTGTTTTTCCATGAATTGCCTGTTTTCTGCTGACAGGTAAAACAAAATGAAATTATGCAGCATAGTAATACTCTGCAGACTGCCTGTACGGAGCTAGTATCTGACTATTATATAGTCATTATATGGCGGTATTATTGATAATATTGGCATATTCTTGTCTCTAACTAAAATGAGGTGTTTGTAATGAGGTGTTTGTAAGTTCCAAGTCTTTTTTTCTTCTGGTGTTGACCAAGGCTGTGAGAGTCGGTAAGCCAAAGTTCTGACTCCAACTCCTCCAACTGAATTTTATCACACTCCGACTCCAGCTCCTTCATAAATGGCCAATAATTTTATAATAAATTTACTGTAGTAAAATGCTAACATTGGACTTAAGTAATCAGACAACTTAGATGGAACTTAAACTATGGGGCACATTTATTAAAGGGGTTGTCCGAGTTATGATAAAAAATATATAGTATATATATAGTACTTTAAATCTGATGGGCAGCAATATATAACTAAGTTAATCAAGTTTTAGGCAAAAAAAAATCTCTATTTCCTCATTTCCCTGGTTCTCTTCTGGCCTTTGTTTACATGCTATAACAACAATCTCTGCCCCTCCCCCCTCTCTGTAAAGGGAGTGAATACCAGTGCTGAGTGACATGTCTGCCTGCTGGGATACTCTGCACCATGTTGTATGTGTAGGACTACAAGTCCCAGCTGTACAATGACACTGCTGATACACACAGGATCTTCCCCCTACCTGTACTTGTAGTTTGCATCTCCTCCAGATCAGCTCTCTGTCTGTAGGGTGAGGAGGGCAGAGCCTGTGTCTCTTTATATCTGCAGCTGCTGTTGTAAAGCCTTCATTGTGTTCTGGCTAATGTTTTATCTGAAGGAATCCAGGGAGAGAGCAGATAGCAGCAGCGGCAGAGCAGGGGGCGTGGCCAGTGACGTCTCGTGCACAGGCTGTTATCTGATCTCTGAGGCTTGTGCACGAAACATCACACAGCAGGGAGATAAGCTGACATCACAGGTCATGTGACCCTGAGTTAAATCTAAGAAACCAGCAGCTTTAGAAGCAGAAAGTGTATGGAAAAGCTGTTGTATTTGACTAGTTAGAAAAATACAAAGGACAAAAAAATTACTCGGACAACCCCTTTAAGACCGGCATTTTAGATGGCCCATTTTAGCTGGCGGTGGATCCGCCTAATTGTGACTTTTCCTATGAGAGGACCCAATTATTCATTGTGGTAGCCTTGAGCCTGCTAGAGACTCAGGCTTACCACACTGATGTCTCTATGGAGTCCTGCCTATGCCTATAAACATAGTGAATCTTTCATAGACTGCAGTAATTCAATGCAATCTAAGGGAGAAATGATCTAACAATCGAATGTTCAAGTCCCCAAAAGGGACTTAATGTAAGTGTAAGAAAAGTTTTTAAAAATATAAAAGAAATAAAAAATATAATTCAAATATAATTCAAATCACCCCCCTTTCCCCATAATAAAAATAATCAAAAAATAAAGATGATTGGCATTGCTGCGACCAAAAATGCCCATACTATTTAAAAATATAACGGAAAAAAAATCAAAACTGCCTATTTGCTGTTTTTTCGTCGCTTCACCTCCCAAAAACCAGAATTAAAATGATCAAAAAGTCAGACACACTCCAAAATGGTATTAATACTACAGATTGCCCCGCAAAAAATGAGCCCTCATACAGCTCTGTATAAAAAAAGTTTTATTTTTTTTTGTATTAAAGCACAAAAAAATAACAATATAAATGTGATATTGCTGTAATCATACTGACCCATAGAGTAAAGATAATAGGTCAGCTTTACTGTATAGAGAACACTGTAAAAGCGAAACCCATAAAACTGCAGCGGAATTGCATTTTTTTCCTAATTCAACCCCATTTGAATTATTTTCCCCCTTCCCACTACAATGGATGAAATATTAAATGATTCCATTAGGAAGTACAACTTGTTCAACAAAAAACAAGCCCTCATATGCCTATGTAAATGGAAAAATAAAAAGTTATGGTTCCTGGAAGGCAGGGATTGAAACAAATGAAAATTCAAAAAAAAAGGAAAATCACTGTTTAGGAAAGGGTTAAATATCAAATTTTTAGAAAGTAAAATTGCGTGACTAAGATGAAGGCCCAACCCAAGATCAGTAACGGAGTTACAAACCAAAAGTTTAGTATATTGTTCTCCAGTAACCTGTCAACTAATCCCCAATTTGATAAACTTTCCCGTTTCTATGTTTGCAGTACAGATTGTGTAAGAAGAGCCCGGCTCCTATCAGTACACAGATCAATGTCAGAACCCTCCACCCATTCTCCAACTTGACCTATATATTAAGAGTCTGAGGCCAAAGTGTCACATCACATCATGATGACTGCACAGAACAGCATGAAGATCCTCTGTGCTCTATGTATTCTCTGCTGCGGTATACAAAAAGGTATTTGGCCATCAGGCTGGGTTCACTGTATATGCTATTGTATTTGCCAGGCATTAATATTATATTGAAGGATACATTTAATTTCACTGGAAATCATGGGATTTAGTGACTTGTATGAAGGACATATTTCCAGTATATAAAGTCTAGCACTTGGCTTTGCTTGCTATTAGTTCTACTTTCAATATTAGTCTCTATGGACATGTGTAACAGTTTCCATCATAAACCATAGCCACAATCTAGTGCTGGATCACATGATGGAAACTGGCAGTGACTGATAGACCTCACTGACCTATAATGGGATCCGCCAGGATCTGCTGCAGTGTCTGTTATCTTTATGGCTAAAATAGCACTGCATGTAGCAGCAGAAGCTATTCTTCCCGTCACAATGATGGTTCCTGGCCGTTCCGGCCCTCCATATTGTCATCTCAACAACATTCAGCAGTATTGCACAGTATTGTACAATGCCTTCAGTTTTCTCCATATAACTGACCACTAACAAGTTATTTTTTATTTTTCTCATATTTTTTTATACAGGTGTTACCACATGCACAGGTATTATTATCATTATTACATTATAATGTTTTACATAGCAGTGCTACATTAACCACCTAACTGTTTTGCCCAAGTCCAGCTCTGGCAGTGGGAAAAGTAGCTAACTGGAGGGGGGATGCTGCTATCTCCTGAATGGTAGCACGTAGAAACATGCAACTGGTCTTGTTTAAAAGCTGACAGTCCGGGCTTTCATACCAAAGACCAAAATTACATCTAAAGTCCAAGCAGCAGAGGTGAAATCACTGTTAGAAATCGGAAAATAATAGCGAGTAAAACCTTTTTTTTACTTTCACTTTCAGCTGAATTCACAGCATCCCGTTTTCTATCAGTGATATCTTCCTCTGTCCTGAACATATTGCTGTCATTCTGGTATTGTCAGCTTTCATACAAGACCAGTTGCATGTTTCTAGCTGCTACCATCCAGGAGGTAGCAGCATCTAAAGCAACCCTCCCCCCTCCAGTTATCCACTTTTTCCACTGCTGGAGCTGGCAAAGCAGTTAGGTGGATAAGAAGACTGGGATCCAGCCTGTTAGGAACATTAAACGGGTATTCCCATCTTAGAAATTGGGGTCATATAGCTAGGATATGCCCCAATGTTTGATAAGTGTTGGTCCGCCATTCACAACTATGCAAAAGGTGGCGGATGGCGCACCGCACATGCGTGGCTGCCCTCCATTTATTTCTATGGGACTGCCAAAAATAGCACTGGCTTGGTTATTTCCGTCTGACCCATAGAAGCAAAAGGAGCAGTGGCCGCACTTGTGTGGCACGCTTCCCATCCATTTCACAGGGACTTCCGAAAATAGCCGAGCGGGACTTTTGGAAGTCAGTTTTGCTTTGAGTTTGCATTGGTGAAAGTTGTTCCCAATTTATCAAACTGCAAATTTTGTTAAATTTGGGGAATCATTAATCCTAAGACTTTTGTCTAGAAATGCTCCAGTTTTCTCATGCCATCCCTACTGGAATGTGATTGTGACATTTTTAAAGGGGTTCTTGGGGCTTTTAATACTGATGACCCATCCTCAGGATAGGTCATCAATATTAGATCAGTGGGGGTCCGACACCCGGAATGGCCTACGATCAGATCTATGAAGGGCAGATGTACGCAGTGCGCGTGAGCCATCTCCCTTCTCTCTTTTTGTTCGTTGCTGCTATGCCTATGGTGAGCAGGAGGAGAAAAGGGAGACTGCATGCATGCATTGCACACCTGCCCTTCATACAGCTGATCGTCGGGGGTGCCAGATGTCAGACCCCTGCCAATCTGACATTAGGTCATCAATATTAAAAGCCTGGAGAACCCCTTTAAAATGTTGCAGTAATAAATAAGGAGTGGAACTAATTAACATAGGTAACCCTTCCCACTTTCCCACCCACTTTTCAAAAGTTAAGTGAGTGGTGTAAACAAGCAAAAAATAAAATTGCATTCTCCAGCGGTCCATGCACCTAAACAGAAGTCTATGGCAGCTCGGAGCTGCCATGGATTTCTGTCTTTATTTATGCGCGCTGGCTCAGCCCCCTCCCTTACCATACCCCTTTTTTGGGAAAGTGGCAGAGGCAGTGTAGGAACGTCACTTGTGCCTAGATTTAAGTGCAAAGGAGTTTAAAAAGTCCCAAACACAAGGTTTGCATTTTTTTTGCACCAGGAAACTGTTGTGGGGGAATGATAAATTCTGGATAATTTTGAGCTTATTATTAAGGATCAGCGAATCGACTTCAGCTGCTTCATCCGAAGTCGATTCGCATAAAATTTTGTTGTAATACTGTATGGAGCAGAATGTATTGGCTCCAATGAGCCGAAGTTATTACTTTGCGAAGTCTCACAAGACTTTGTGTAATAACTTTGGAAATTAATTATTACTGTAAAAAACCTTGGTACCCAACTTCTGGTTGGTTCCAAGTGCTCCCGCTCCGTACAGTATTACAACAAAGTTTTATGCGAATCGACTTCAGATGAGGCAGCCGAAGTCGATTTGCTCATCTCTACTTACTATCTATGACAATTTGCTCTATGTTGTCTCTGATCATAACAAAGCCATTGTGTTATTTCTAAATGATCTTATTAAAATAATGAAACATTTTATTTTTTATTTTTTTCTATAGCTCCACAAGGTAAGTGGAATTTGTCATTTGTTGAGAATGGGTTTGGTGAAGTAATGAGGCATATCCACACGCTGTAGATGCTAGTGTGCTTCTTTTATTTGTGCAGAATTGTTATTCAGCTGTGTGTAAATTGCAATTGGCTATGTATATCACTTTTAAGAGGTAACAATATAATGTATATACCTATATAACACTACCACTATACATATCTATACTACACTTCCAATATACAGTACAGACCAAAAGTTTGGACACACATTCTCCTTCAAAGAGTTTTCTGTATTTTCATGACTATGAAAATTGTAGATTCACACTGAAGGCATCAAAACTATGAATTAACACATGTGGAATTATATATTTAACAAAAAAATGTGAAACAACTGAAAATATGTCTTATATTCTAGGTTCTTCAAAGTAGCCACCTTTTGCTTTGATTACTGCTTTGCACACTCTTGGCATTCTCTTGATGAGATTCAAGAGGTAGTCACCTGAAATGGTATTCCAACAGTCTTAAAGGAGTTCCCAGAGATGCTTAGCACTTGTTGGCACTTTTGCCTTCACTCTGTGGTCCAGCTCACCCCAAACCATCTCGATTGGGTTCAGGTCTGGTGACTGTGGAGGCCAGGTCATCTGGCGTAGCACCCCATCACTCTCCTTCTTGGTCAAAAAGCCCTTACACAGCCTGGAGGTGTGTTTGGGGTCATTGTCCTGTTGATAAATAAATGATGGTCCAACTAAACGCAAACCGGATGGAATAGCATGCCGCTGCAAGATGCTGTGGTAGCCATGCTGGTTCAGTATGCCTTCAATTTTGAATAAATCCCCAACAGTGTCACCAGCAAAGCACCCCCACACCATCACACCTCCTCCTCCATGCTTCACGGTGGGAACCAGGCATGTAGAGTCCATCCGTTCACGTTTTCTGCGTCGCACAAAGACACGGTGGTTGGAACCAAAGATCTCAAATTTGGACTCATCAGACCAAAGCACAGATTTCCACTGGTCTAATGTCCATTCCTTGTGTTCTTTAGCCCAAAGAAGTCTCTTCTGCTTGTTGCCTGTCCTTAGCAGTGGTTTCCTAGCAGCTATTTTACCATGAAGGCCTGCTGCACACAGTCTCCTCTTAACAGTTGTTGTAGAGATGTGTCTGCTGCTAGGTCTCTGTGTGGCATTGACCTGGTCTCTAATCTGAGCTGCTGTTAACCTGCGATTTCTGAGGCTGGTGACTCGGATGAACTTATCCTCCACAGCAGAGGTGACTCTTGGTCTTCCTTTCCTGGGGCGGTCCTCATGTGAGCCAGTTTCTTTGTAGCGCTTGATGGTTTTTGAGACTGCACTTGGGGACACTTTCAAAGCTTCCCAATTTTTCGGACTGACTGACCTTCATTTCTTAAAATAATGATGGCCACTCGTTTTTCTTTACTTAGCTGCTTTTTTCTTGCCATAATACAAATTCTAACAGTCTATTCAGTAGGACTATCAGCTGTGTATCCACCTGACTTCTGCCCAACACAACTCATGGTCCCAACGCCATTTATAAGGCAAGAAATCCCACTTATTAAAAGTGAAAACCATTTCAGGTGACTAACTCTTGAAGCTCATCAAGAGAATGCCAAGAGTGTGCAAAGCAGTAATCAAAGCAAAAGCTGGCTACTTTGAAGAACCTAGAATATAAGACATATTTTCAGTTGTTTCACACTTTTTTGTTAAGTATATAATTCCACATGTGTTAATTCATAGTTTTGATGCCTTCAGTGTGAATCTACAATTTTCATAGTCACGAAAATACAGAAAACTCTTTGAATGAGAAGGTGTGTCCAAACTTTTGGTCTGTACTGTACATTGCAATACCCATATACTAGATTACACTACCTATATTACACTACCACTATACATATCTATACTACACTTCCAATATACATTCCAATACCCATATAACATACTTATCTATATTATACTACTACTATACATTCAAATACCCATATACTATATCTACCTAGATTACACTTCCACTATACAATCTAGTAACCATATACTATACATATCTATACTACACTACCAATATACATTCCAATAGCCATATACTATACATACCTATATTACACTACCACTATACATTCCAATACCTATATACTATGCTTATCTATATTACACTACCAAAATACATTCCAATACCCATTTACTATACATATCTATATTACACTACCACTATACATTCTAGTATCCATATAGTATACATATCTATATTACACTACCACTATACATTCTAATAACCATATACTATAAATACCTATATTACACTACCACTATACATTCTAATAACCATATACTATAAATACCTATATTACACTACCACTATACATTCTAGTAACCATATACTATACATATCTATATTACACTACCACTATACATTCTAGTAACCATATACTATAAATACCTATATTACACTACCACTATACATTCTAGTAACCATGTAGTATACATACCTATATTACACTACCACTATACATTCTAGTAACCATATAGTATACATACCTATATTACACTACCACTATACATTCTAGTAACCATATACTGTACATATCTATATTACACTACCACTATACATTCTAGTAACCATGTAGTATACATACCTATATTACACTACCACTATACATTCTAGTAACCATATACTATAAATATCTATATTACACTACCACTATACATTCTAGTAACCATATACTGTACATATCTATATTACACTACCACTATACATTCTAGTAACCATATATACATATCTATATTACACTACCACTATACATTCTAGTAACCATATACTATAAATACCTATATTACACTACCACTATACATTCTAGTAACCATGTAGTATACATACCTATATTACACTACCACTATACATTCTAGTAACCATATACTATACATATCTATATTACACTACCACTATACATTCTAGTAACCATATACTATAAATACCTATATTACACTACCACTATACATTCTAGTAACCATGTAGTATACATACCTATATTACACTACCACTATACATTCTAGTAACCATATAGTATACATACCTATATTACACTACCACTATACATTCTAGTAACCATATACTGTACATATCTATATTACACTACCACTATACATTCTAGTAACCATGTAGTATACATACCTATATTACACTACCACTATACATTCTAGTAACCATATACTATAAATATCTATATTACACTACCACTATACATTCTAGTAACCATATACTGTACATATCTATATTACACTACCACTATACATTCTAGTAACCATATATACATATCTATATTACACTACCACTATACATTCTAGTAACCATATACTATAAATACCTATATTACACTACCACTATACATTCTAGTAACCATGTAGTATACATACCTATATTACACTACCACTATACATTCTAGTAACCATGTAGTATACATACCTATATTACACTACCACTATACATTCTAGTAACCATATACTATACATATCTATATTACACTACCACTATACATTCTAGTAACCATATACTATAAATACCTATATTACACTACCACTATACATTCTAGTAACCATGTAGTATACATACCTATATTACACTACCACTATACATTCTAGTAACCATATAGTATACATACCTATATTACACTACCACTATACATTCTAGTAACCATATACTGTACATATCTATATTACACTACCACTATACATTCTAGTAACCATGTAGTATACATACCTATATACACTACCACTATACATTCTAAGTAACCATATACTATAAATATCTATATTACACTACCACTATACATTCTAGTAACCATAATACTGTACATATCTATATTACACTACACTATACATTCTAGTAACCATATATACATATCTATATTACACTACCACTATACATTCTAGTAACCATATACTATAAATACCTATATTACACTACCACTATACATTCTAGTAACCATGTAGTATACATACCTATATTACACTACCACTATACATTCTAGTAACCATATACTATACATATCTATATTACACTACCACTATACATTCTAGTAACCATATACTATAAATACCTATATTACACTACCACTATACATTCTAGTAACCATGTAGTATACATACCTATATTACACTACCACTATACATTCTAGTAACCATATAGTATACATACCTATATTACACTACCACTATACATTCTAGTAACCATATACTGTACATATCTATATTACACTACCACTATACATTCTAGTAACCATGTAGTATACATACCTATATTACACTACCACTATACATTCTAGTAACCATATACTATAAATATCTATATTACACTACCACTATACATTCTAGTAACCATATACTGTACATATCTATATTACACTACCACTATACATTCTAGTAACCATATATACATATCTATATTACACTACCACTATACATTCTAGTAACCATATACTATAAATACCTATATTACACTACCACTATACATTCTAGTAACCATGTAGTATACATACCTATATTACACTACCACTATACATTCTAGTAACCATGTAGTATACATACCTATATTACACTACCACTATACATTCTAGTAACCATATACTATACATATCTATATTACACTACCACTATACATTCTAGTAACCATATACTGTACATATCTATATTACACTACCACTATACATTCTAGTAACCATGTAGTATACATACCTATATTACACTACCACTATACATTCTAGTAACAATATACTATAAATATCTATATTACATTACCACTATACATTCTAATAACCATATACTATACATATCTATATTACATTACCACTATACATTCTAGTAACCATATACTATACATATCTATGTTACACTACCACTATACATTCTAGTAACCATATACTATACATATCTATATTACACTACTACTATACATTCTAGTAACCATATAGTATACATACCTATATTACACTACCACTATATATTCCAATTCCCATATACTATAAATACCTATATTACACTACCAATATACATACCAATACCCATATACTATAAATACCTATATTACACTTACACTATACATTCTATTAACCATATACTATACATATCTACAGTACAGACCAAAAGTTTGGACACACCTTCTCATTCAAAGAGTTTTCTGTATTTTCATGACTATGAAAATTGTAGATTCCCACTGAAGGCATAAAAACTATGAATTAACACAAGTGGAATTATATACTTAACAAAAAAGTGTGAAACAACTGAAAATATGTCTTACATTCTAGGTTTCTTCAAAGTAGCCACCTTTTGCTTTGATTACTGCT
Source organism: Rhinella marina (assembly GCA_900303285.1). Taxonomy (NCBI): domain Eukaryota; kingdom Metazoa; phylum Chordata; class Amphibia; order Anura; family Bufonidae; genus Rhinella; species Rhinella marina. Next base: position 15,834 of record ONZH01030875.1, on the reverse strand, counting down.
TTACACACTCTTGGGATTCTCTTGATGAGTTTCAAGAGGTAGTCACCTGAAATGGTATTCCAACAGTCTTGAAGGAGTTCCCAGAGATGCTTAGCACTTGTTGGGCCTTTTGCCTTCGCTCTGCGGTCCAGCTCACCCGAAACCATCTCGATTGGGTTCAGGTCTGGTGACTGTGGAGGCCAGGTCATCTGGCGTAGCACCCCATCACTCTCCTTCTTGGTCAAATAGCCCTTACACAGCCTGGAGGTGTGTTTGGGGTCATTGTCCTGTTGATAAATAAATGATGGTCCAACTAAACGCAAACCGGATGGAATAGCATGCCACTGCAAGATGCTGTGGTAGCCATGCTGGTTCAGTATGCCTTCAATTTTGAATAAATCCCCAACAGTGTCACCAGTAAAGCACCCCCACACCATCACACCTCCTCCTCCATGCTTCACGGTGGGAACCAGGCATGTAGAGTCCATCTGTTCACCTTTTCTGCGTCGCACAAAGACACGGTGGTTGGAACCAAAGATCTCATATTTGGACTCATCAGACCAAAGCACAGATTTCCACTGGTCCAATGTCCATTCTTTGTGTTCTTTAGCCCAAACAAGTCTCTTCTGCTTGTTGCCTGTCCTTAGCAGTGGTTTCCTAGCAGCTATTTTACCATGAAGGCCTGCTGCACACAGTCTCCTCTTAACAGTTGTTGTAGAGATGTGTCTGCTGCTAGAACTCTGTGTGGCATTGACCTGGTCTGTAATCTGAGCTGCTGTTAACCTGCGATTTCTGAGGCTGGTGACTCGGATAAACTTATCCTCCACAGCAGAGGTGACTCTTGGTCTTCCTTTCCTGGGGCGGTCCTCATGTCAGGCAGTTTCTTTGTAGCGCTTGATGGTTTTTGCGACTGCACTTGGGGACACTTTCAAAGTTTTCCCAATTTTTCGGACTGACTGACCTTTATTTCTTAAAGTAATGATGGCCACTCGTTTTTATTTACTTAGCTGCTTTTTTTCTTGCCATAATACAAATTTTAACAGTCTATTCAGTAGGACTATCAGCTGTGTATCCACCTGACTTCTGCCCAACACAACTCATGGTCCCAACCCCATTTATAAGGCAAGAAATCCCACTTATTAAACCTGACAGGGTGCACCTGTGAAGTGAAAACCATTTCAGGTGACTACCTCTTGAAGCTCATCAAAAGAATGCCAAGATTGTGCAAAGCAGTAATCAAAGCAAAAGGTGGCTACTTTGAAGAACCTAGAATATAAGACATATTTTCAGTTGTTTAACACTTTTTTGTTAAGTATATAATTCCACATGTGTTAATTCATAGTTTTGATGCCTTCAGTATGAATCTACAATTTTCATAGTCATGAAAATACAGAAAACTCTTTGAATTAGAAGGTGTGTCCAAACTTTTGGTCTGTACTGTATATCTAATAAGTTCAAAGTTCTGTGTTGAGCACTAAGGACAGCATATTGAATACGTCAAATAGCTGTGCATCACAGAGAACGTTCCCAGTTGTTTTTGAAACTTTTTGTGTTGATAACTTTTGAACCACAAGAATTTTGGCAAATCTGTTGCGGCAATTGATTTCTGAAAAAATTCTAGTGTTCTTTGATATGTTACATACCTTACCATTAGAAAAATTTGCCCTTGATCCAATATGGCCGCTTTCAAGATGGTGGCCATGTTCTGGACATACACTTACAAAAAAAAGATACAAAACATCCTGCACGATATGATAGCAAAATGTGTGGATGTGCAAGGCCACATTTATAAATTCACGGAAAAAAATGCACTATAACAATAGATGCAAACAACATATGAACTAAGCCCTCACTCTATTGATAAAATCTGAGAATTTTGATCAAAATACATCTGTGCCCACCTACCCAGCGCCACGGTGGTCTCAGTTCAGGACAGGTCCTATGCTAAACCTACCTATGCAGTTGTGCATCTATGGTTAGGAGCGCAGACCCTGCACATATAGTGTGCTGCTCCTAGTTACCTCTATGTGCATCAGCAACCAATGAGAGGAGGAGCACACACACCTATATGTACCACCTTAATCAAGGTCGCCTCTTAGATAGGTGGGGCAAAAGTGCACATGAATGCTACTCCCCTGATAATAGGAGCGCATTCACACCTGAAGCTGCCACTCCTTCAAGACACATCAAAAAAACACTTACAGAAAAAAGATACAAAACATCCTGCACGATATGATAGCAAAATGTGCGGATGTGCAAGGCTACATTTTATCAATAGGGTGAGGGCTTAGTCCATATGTTGTGTTTGCATCTATTGTTATAGTGCTTTTTTTTTTGTGAATTTATACATGTTCTGGACATAGCCTGAATGATAGGCGCCCTCACTTGCTGGAGCATTCAGATATTTCATTTTCCGTTTCGTTTCTGAAATAAAAGGGTGTCCTGTGACTTTTTACTTACCCTATATATATACACCGTGTATATACACACACGCACTCACAAATTTACACCACACTATTATATAAATCAAAATCCATATACTACATACCTACACCACACTACTATATATATATATATTTATATACTCGTATACTACACTTATCTACAGTATAATACCATACATATCAATACTCATATACTACACAAATCTACACCGCACTATTATATACATATATTCATTTCCATATACTACACATATTTACATCACACCTATATATCACTACTCATATACTACACATATTTACATTACACTTAGGCTACATTCACACGTCCTTATGTGTGCACATCCTGGAAAACGGTCAGTTTTTTGCGGATCCGTTGTTCCGCAAAAAACTCAGTTTTTCCAGGACATCCGTTCCGTTTTTCCATAAAAAACGGAACGGATGTATCCATATGTCATCTGTTTTTTGCGGATCCTCAAAAAACGGAAGGATGAATAACATCTTTTTTTTTCTACACTCCTGGAACGGAATCCGCAAATGCGGATGACATGCGGATGGCTTTCCGCATGTCTTCCGTATTTACGGACGTCCAATAGACTTGTATTGGGCTACGGACCGCAAAACAGGAGTAAAAGTAGGACAGGAGGATTTCTGTTTGCGGATCCGCAAAACGGAACGGAACAGATTAACGGATGCGCACAACATACGGTGCAATGTCCGCAGATTATCAGGACCCATTGGAATGAATGGATCCGCAAAATATCCGCAAAAACCGTCCGCAATTGCGGAACGGATGCGGATAGATTGCGGATTTTTTTTTGGTTTTCTTTCCTGATTCGATCCTGATCCTGATCTGGATCCATTCATTTCAATGGTTCCTGAAAAAATCAGGATCGAATCAGGAAAGAAAAACAGGATGTGTGAATGGAGCCTTACTTATCACTACCCATATACTACAAGTCTACATCACACTTATACAGTATATCACTACCCATATACTACAGTTATATATCAGTATCTATATGCTACACATATTTGCACCATGCTACTATTTATATCGATGCCCGTACACTACACAAAGGTAAATTAGAATGGGTTGCACTCGTCCACTAAGTGAGGTGCTTCAGTAGAGCGGATATGATACGAAATATATCAGGAAAAGGAAATACCACTGCACACTAAAAAGGTTTTCCAGTTTTTTTTGGCATGTCCTCCATAGGTTTTCCTTTTTATTTTGGCATGTCCTCCATATATTATATAGTCAAAAGAAAGGTGAACAAATGCCTTTTATGAAATGTGACTGTAAGTATTGACATTTCGGTCGCATCCGGACCTTGGTCACAAGAGTCACTAAATAGAAGTTGTTCCTCTGTCTTCTATTTAGTGACTCTTGTGACCAAGGCGGATGCGACCGAAACGTCAATACTTACAGTCACATTTCATAAAAGGCATTAGTCTACTACGCAAATACTGCACCATGCTACTATCTACAGTATATCGATGCCCGTATACTACGCATATATGCACTACACTATCATTCATATCAATACCCATATACTACACATATATATATACTAATATATATCAATACCAATATACTACACAACTATACATGTCAATACCCATACACTAATCATATCTATACTATATTACTATACATATCAGTATCCATATATTACACATACTACTAGAGATGAGCGAGCAGTGCTCGTTACGAGCACTGTAGCGCTCGTCTCACTGCGAAAGAATGCCCGCAGGCATTGCGGATCCGTCCTCACCCGACTGAAAGTCAATGGGGACGGATCGGTTTGTTATGACACTCATACCAAACGGATCTGTCCCCACTGACTTTCAGTTGGGTGAGGAGGACGGATCCGTTTGGTATGAGTGTCATAACAAACCGATCCGTCCCCATTCACTTACATGCAGTTGAGGACGGATCAGCAATGCCTGCAGGCATTGAGCAGAGCAGCCGAGCGCTACAGTGCTCGTAACGAGCACTGCTCGCTCATCTCTACATACTACTATACATATCTACACTATTCTCTTTCTCCAGCAGTACACTAGTACACATATACACATACTGACCCACAGCAACTAAAAAAAACATTTTCTAACTTACTATGGAAAGATAAAAGCTGGAATCTGATTGGCTTTTATCTATAAAAATGAGACTACTATTTTTTCTTTTACCCATTTTACTAGAAATGAATTAGCTTCGTAGGCACCATCTCCATTACCCAAGCTGGGCAAATACAGTACATGTGAAAACATTAAAGCCGTGGCGCAGCCCATATAGCCACACAGCCCCTTCATCCAGCACATCTGGCACTGTGAGATGGAGTGGTCACTGGGAGGGAGCCATGTACATACTAGAAATAGTATGGGCATTCTTTTTAATAAAGAACAATTACAAACCTGTTTAGTAAAGTGAAATAATAATCTTTGATGATTCTTTAAGTAAATCAGACTGTAAGTTGAGTGTAACTTAAAGGAAAATGATGCTTCATAGAGTCATGTATTGGCAGCTTTGGCATTGTAGCTAGAGATGAGCGAATCGATTTGCCGCTTCGTAGATTCGATACGAATCTTGGAAATTTTACGTTGCGAAGCAAATCCGGATTTTTTGAGATTCACTTTGTTAGATTCGAAAATGTTCTTAAAGCTTTCTACGCATTCGCTACATACTTGTCTGATAAATTGTACGCTAATGTTACGTATAAGTTACTTTATACGCTGATACGTACGAATTCAGTTAATTAACTTTTACTTTTACTGTTCGTTATTCGTGCGGCATAAAGCCCGGGAAGAAAGCTTTCTCTAATTGGCTCAGGCTCTGTAAGCCATTGACACTGTTGTGCTGCGACTGCTGAGACAAGCAGAAGCACTGTCTATGAAGTTCCTAAAGACAGAGAACTCTTGTGTTAAGATTGGGGTGTAATTGTTCTGGGAATACATAATCAGGGATACTGCAGGGCAAGTGCAGGGCTAGTAATTAATCAGGCAGGGAGAGAGACAGGGAGAGAGATAGGGAGAGAGACAGGGAGAGAGACAAAGACCAGCTGCAGGGCCACAGTCAAGTGAAAATGTCTGGCATGGAAAAGCAAAAGGGTTCCAGCCAGACCTCGAGCTCCAAAAAAAAGGATAAGGTGGCACAGGGCAGCAGTGCCAAAGGACCTGTAGCCAAAGCTTCTACTTGTAGAATTCGCAATAGTTGGCCACTGTTCCAGCAGGCTAACCCACCAAGTGCAAAATTGTAGTGGAGGAGAAAGTGGATGAGGTAGTGGAGTGGATGGCACACTCATCTCAATCACAGCCGGATGATCTGCTGTCATCTGCTGATACAGTATCATGTAGCCAGGGGTCAGACTCAGAGCGTTCCTCCTGCTCCACCATTCCGCTCCAGCAAAGCCCGTCATTTTCGTACGCAATTTGTACGCTCATGCGTACGTGTTCACATAAGTTGCGTACCTTTAACAACTGCACGATCGTTATTAGTGAGCGAATGTTCGCAAAACACCACATAATAACGTATGATTTGTACGCAGCTTCGAATTTTGGATCATTCGCTCATCTCTAATTGTAGCTTTTGTTTCCGCAGACATTTTGTGCTCCAGTTGTTTGGATAAGCAGTGCAATGGAGACAGCTGCTATTGTGCTGTGGAGGAAAATGGCAGCGGATCAGAACCTTGTGTTATTGATGACTATTGTCTTCTTCCTGAATCCCTCTGCTGTCCTAAAGGTCTGAGGTTTAACAATGTTACCAAGTGCTGTGACGGTAAGAACCCTTTGCCTATCCTGGGGACAGGCCATCGATATTAAAATTCTAAAATATTCCTTTAAACTATTGTTGGCCAAACCTGACGATATTACTGGCACAACTTAAAGGGGTTCTCCAGGCTTTATACATCAGGGAGGATTTATCAAAACTACTGTACACTTCACAGCAATTAATCCAGCTTCAGCTCTTGTTTTTCAAAATGTCTTTGGCCCTCATTTGTTGCAATGTTCAACTCCTAAGTAGAGCTGGGCGATATGGCCAAAAAAAAAAAATCTCGATTTTTTTTAAAATTTTGCACGATTCACGATTTAAAGGGATTCTGTCACCACCATTTTACAAATTAAGTTATTTATACCATCGGATTCATCTAGTCATATGGAGTTCTAAATGGTAATTGTTATAGGGCATAGATGCAGTTTTGAGGTAAAAAAATCGATTTTTAGCAGCTGTCAGTCACTTACTATAAGGAGCCCAAGGGGAGTTGACAAGCGTTGCAGGAGCCCGGGCTCGGCGATTCCTTGGAGCCCAGGACCGCCCACCTATTTAATATTCACTTCACTGAGTGAGTCAGTGAAGCTCCGGCGCGGCTGAAATCCCGCGCAGGCGCAGTACATCAAGAGGCCTGCGCCCGTGCGGTCTGCGGGCAGCGGCCTCACCTGATGTACTGCGCCTGCGCGGGATTTCAGCCACGCCGGAGCTTCACTGACTCACTCAGTGAAGTGAATATTAAATAGGTGGGCGGTCCTGGGCTCCAAGGAATCGCCGAGCCTGGGCTCCTGCAACGCTTGTCAACTCCCCTTGGGCTCCTTATAGTACGTGACTGACAGCTGCTAAAAATCGTTTTTTTTACCTCAAAACTGCATTTATGCCCTATAACAATTACCATTTAGAACTCCATATGACTAGATGAATCCGATGGTATAAATAACTTAATTTGTAAAATGGTGGTGACAGAATCCCTTTAAATCTCGATTTTCTTATGTTAGTAAAAATATAAAAATAAAAAAAGCCTACTGTGCCCCCATCAGACCTCAGATCAGCCCACTGTGCCCCCATCAGACCTCAGATCAGCCCACTGTGCACTCATCAGACCTCAGATCAGCCCACTGTGCCCCCATCAGACCTCAGATCAGCCCACTGTGCCCCCATCAGACCTCAGATCAACCCACTGTGCCCCCATCAGACCTCAGATCAGCCCACTGTGCCCTCATCAGACCTCAGATCAGCCCACTGTGCCCCCATCAGACCTCAGATCAGCCCATTATGCCCCATCAGACCCCACATCAGCCCATTGTGCCCCATCAGACCCCACATCATCCCATTGTGCCCCATCAGACCCCACATCAGCCCATTGTGCCCCATCAGACCCCACATCAGCCCAGTGTGCCCCCATCAGACCTCAGATCAGCCCATTGTGCCCCATCAGACCCCACATCAGCCCAGTGTGCCCCATCAGACCTCAGATCAGCCCATTGTGCCCCATCAGACCTCAGATCAGCCCAAAGTGCCCCCTCCAGACCTCAGAGCAGCCCAAAGTGGCCCCTTCAGACCTCAGAGCAGCCCAAAGTGGCCCCTTCAGACCTCAGAGCAGCCCAAAGTGCCCCCTTCAGACCTCAGAGCAGCCCAAAGTGCCCCCTCCAGACCTCAGAGCAGCCCAAAGTGCCCCTCCAGACCAGCCCAAAGTGCCCCCTCCAGACCTCAGAGCAGCCCAAAGTGCCCCCTCCAGACCTCAGAGCAGCCCAAAGTGCCCCCTTCAGACCTCAGAGCAGCCCAAAGTGCCCCCTCCAGACCTCAGAGCAGCCCAAAGTGCCCCCTCCAGACCTCAGAGCAGCCCAAAGTGCCCCCTCCAGACCTCAGAGCAGCCCAAAGTGGCCCCTTCAGACCTCAGAGCAGCCCAAAGTGGCCCCTTCAGACCTCAGAGCAGCCCATTGTGCCCCATCAGACCCCACATCAGCCCAGTGTGCCCCATCAGACCTCAGATCAGCCCATTGTGCCCCATCAGACCTCAGAGCAGCCCAAAGTGCCCCCTCCAGACCTCAGAGCAGCCAAAAGTGCCCCCTTCAGACCTCAGAGCAGCCGAAAGTGCCCCCTTCAGACCTCCAATCAGCCACCATCATAATAGTAATAAAAAAAAAAATCACTTACCTGCCCTGCGCCGCGGCTCCGCTCCATGTCTGGCGCCCCTCTTCTTCTCCCGCCGCTGCACTGTCACCTGACTGCGCAGCCCCGGAAAAGAAGAGGAGCGCTGGACACCGGAGCGGAGCCGCGGCACAGGACAGGTGAGATATTTTTTTTATTTTATATGTTGGGTGCCAATCGTGAATTCGATTTTCCTAAAAAATAAAATCGTGAGGCTTGCAATTGGCGAATTAATCGAATTAATTCTATTAATCGCCCAGCCCTACTCCTAAGGTTGCGCCACACGCCTGCATGGGCATCACACAAAAACCAACAATCATCCTCAGGAAGTAAGCAATGAAATCTCCTACTGAATGACTGCAAATAGAGATCTTGAGGAATTGATACAGACAGTATATTAGAAAACTAACCACTATGCATTGGACAAGCTTTAGCAGATAAATCTAGAATATCCCTTTAATATATACTCCATTTTTCAGCCCCTGTGACCAGCGACTCCTCAAGAATCTTCTTAACTCACAAAGGTAAAAATGATGTAATGACGCTTAAAGGGAAACCCAATACCAAACTATATTCATACATTATAGATCACTACTATACACCACTGTACATATTTATAACCATGATTTATAACTATACACAAACACTATACATATTTTACTACTCAGCCTGCAGTGGGATCAGAACCCTTCTTTTAAGAAGAATGACATTAATTACAACGCTGTACATCTCTTGTGCTTCAGGTCTCCATTAGATCATCAGCAAGAATATGTAGAACATCTCTGTAGCCACTAGATGGCTCTGACAGGCTCAATGCGCATGACACTTGTAAGATCCATTTATACATCTGTGGATCACATTCATCGAGTGTGGAATGGTGCACTGATAATGTGCCCCTGGCATATGCAACTGTATATCTACACAGATACATATGTCTGCCTCTGACGCCTAAAAAAATATACCATATGGGGCACATTTTTTCATATATAAAAGTATTAAAGGGGTTGTCCCAGGCAGCGCCTGTAAATGTAATAAAATAAAAAGAAGAATCAATAGTTACTACTTTTATCCCCTGCTTCTTCCAGTGCTGCACTCTGGTCATCCCCGCCTCTGACAAAATCCTCCTGACTGCAGCGGTGATGTTTAGTGCAGCCAATCAGTGGACTCAGCAGTACATGAGACATCACTGCTACAGCCAGGCAAAAGAACTGAAATACAGTGCAGGAGGAAGCATGGGAGAAAAGGGGTGACTATCTCTTCATTTGTTTTTTTTAGACCATTTACAGTGGCTGCCCGAGTTTTTATTTAAAGGGGTTATCCTGGAAAAGATAATGATGACTTATCCTCAGGATAGGTCATCATTATCACATCTGCAGAAATCCAAGTCCCTGAATCCCCACCATTCAGCTGTTTCAGGGAGCCACTGTGCTCACCAAAGCTCTGTTCCCAGCAGCTTTCTGAAGACAGCACCATACATTTATAGTGGCAGTACTTGGTATTGCAGCTCAGTCCCATTGACTTGATTAGGCCATGTGACTGAGCTACAGTGATGTCACTGGCCTAGGAAGAGGCTGTGGTACTCAAGGCCTCTTCTAACAGCTGGTCAGTGAGGTTCCGAGTATCTCACCCTAGCAGATCTGATTCTGATGACCTATCCTGAGGATAAGTCATAAATATTTTTCCAGGATAATACCTAGAACAACCCCTTTAAGTACTGCACCTTTAAATGCTGTTGAGGCAGCTCTATTCCTAGGTATACAGTAGAAATATATGTTAAAGGGTTTCTGTCACCAGTTTTGGGCATATAAAACAGGATGACATTTGCAATGTGCAAATGTCACCTGATGCCCAATCTGGTAATCATTTTTTTTACTGGTGTCTCCGTTTTTGTAATAAATAAACTTTTGTGATATGCAAATGAACCTTACTAGATGCAAGGGGCGGTAACCCTGCACCTAGTAGCGCCGTTTCCCTACCTTTATTCACGCCCCCTTGCTTGTGATGGGCAGGGCCAGGCAGCTGGCTCTATCTGCTGCCGGCCCATGTCCGTGCTGGAAATCCCCCGCCTGCGCCATGCGGCCTTCACTGCACCTGCGCCGATGACGTCACACTATACCCGGAAGAGAAGGCGGCGCAGGCGCAGTGAGGAAGCCAGGATCCCGGCAGCCAGAGGCACTCACTGCACCTGCGCCGAATGAAGGCCGCATGGCGCAGGCGCGGGATTTCCAGCACGGACAGGGCCAGGAGCAGATAGAGCGAGCTGCCTGGCCCTGTTCATCACAAGCAAGGGGGCGTGAATAAAGGTGGGGAAACGGCGCTACTAGGTGCAGGGTTACCGCCCCTTGCGCCTAGTAAGGTTCATTTGCATATCACAAAAGTTTATTTTTTACAAAAACGGGGACACCAGTAAAAAAATGATTTGGCATCAGGTGACATTTGCACATTGCAAATGTTATCCTGTTTTATATGCCCAAAACTGGTGACAGAAACCCTTTAAATGCTTGTCACTGTTAGGAATGTCAAAATGTCTGCATGTGACATCATTTTATCCTTTTACTTTGTTATGATGTCAGTGTTCCTGTCCTAGGTATTCATTGTGTGAATTATCCTGCACTAAGTTATCACTGTCCTATACTGCATTGTTGAATTATAATACCACACTTTTTTACTTCTTTTCCCTAGGACTATTCAGCCTCTTTGTGATTTGGAAATTACTGTGGTTGATTACTGAAGATTAGTACATCTCATGGAGCGATGAATGGTTATTGTACTGCAGAAATGTGCTATCATTTATCCACCAATACTTTATATATATTAAAACCAAAGAACTGTCTTGATCTCACAAGCCAAATGTCAATTTGCCCAGATATTCAATAACGTTTAATAGAGAACATCACCCCAAGTATGTGTGTTGCATAAAGTTGATTATGAAGAGACAATAGGACAGAATTACTAATCCTAATTTTTAGACAGTGTAAGGGCTCATGCACACGGCTGCGGAATGCAAATTGTGGTCCGCAATGCACAGGCACCAACCGTGGGATCGACGCATGACGATCGCGGACCTATTCACTTGAATGGGGTCCGTGATTCGAATCCAACTGTCCGCAGTGCTTCCGTGGGCTTCCAATCCGTGTCACCGTTCCGCACTGCATCTCCCAGATTGCGGACGCATTCAAGTGAACGGGTCCGCATCCATGATGTGGGGTGCACACGGCTAGTGCCTGCGTATTGTGGAACCGCTGATTGCGGGCCGCAATACGGCCATGGCCGGGAGACGGCTGTGTGCATGAGGCTTTACTCTAAGTGTACCTTCACAATCAGTGTCACTCATCTGAATGAGACTTGCAGAAATCCATGTGCTTGCTGCCAATACTCCATTCAGATGAACAGAAGTGATTTCCAGTCACTGAAATTTCTGCAACAAAATCTGCAGCATGTGAAGGCGCCCTAACACTATGCAGTGGCTGGATGATAAATCTGGAACATCTTTAGGCCAAGGCTACACACTGACATGTGTTGCGCAACAAAAAGAGTACAACTGCACTGCGACGTGTCACGCAACATTTTTTGTAACGATCGTCAATGGTGTTTGCACTGCCACATGAGACATGCTGCGGCTGTGACACCAGTCACACAAAAATCAAACTTGGATGTCGTGTCGCGGTCGCAGTACGTCACGTGTCACAGTGCGACACCATTCACTATCATTATAAAAAATGTTGCGCAACTTTTCAGCGACACATGTCACCGTCTAGCCTTAGCCTTAGTTTACACCAACTATTAGTTGTCAGATTCATGTGGCAATATTTTAGTGCATTTTTGACACACGATATCGCATCATAACCAACTTTTCTGACAGGCTATATCCCTTTCCTGCAAAGCTAGTTGGATGTCTAAAACACATAATAAATTTGCTGCAATGCGGAAGCCTTACTAATGCTAACAATGGCGTAAGCTCAGACTGTGTCTAGACCTGCATCAGATTTATCACAGGGGCTCAGGCTGGGTGATACATCTGGTGCAAGGATAGACACTTTTCTCTGACTCTATACCACCTATTGGCTGGCTTACTTTGAGACAGAAATTTACACCAGAATTATGGAGGAATTTTGACACAAAATGTTGCAAAATAGCCACGCCCCATTTTCCAAAGTCACACCTTTTTTCTCATCTACTGGGTTCCCCAATGCTCAAAACTGTTCTGCCAGATGTCCCAGCAGCATGACCACTACAGAAGTACTACATTTCAGTGCCTTCCCTGTACCGTGTGATCAGCTGGACATTTGAGAAACCCTCTGGATATGTCTACACTACAAATGTGTCTCAGCATCTTACAGACTGGATTGTTGTTTAATGACCACAAAATCTGCTATGTAATGAAATCCCAAAATAAACTCCAGATGTACCAACCAATATCGTGGTGTAATTAAAGTGGTTTTCCACTACTTGTTATAAGGGTCCTCTGACAATAAACAGACCGAAGAAGCCAATTTTCGACTACATGGTGTAACAGGGAGCCGGCGGCGCGGTCCCCCTGTGTTGCGCCGCTGGTCTCACATCGGCCCTATGGAGTGAGGATGTAGGAAGCGTCCTCGTCTCCATGGCGACGCTACTCGGGGAGGACCCGGCGCGCTCTCTGCTCTCTGACCTATTTAGAGGGCTATTTAAACTGGCAACCTGTGGTCACAGGTTGCCTGTGATTAGTCTTTCTAAGCATTGCTGTGATCGTGACCCTTGCTATTGGATTTATTGGTATATTTGGATTTTGGCTTCGGACTACGCTGTTGCTATTCCCCTCGGTATTTCACGCGACCTCCTGTTTCTGACTTGGCTTGCTGACTATTCTGCTATTGTGTTGTGTTCTGTCTGTGTTTGTCTTTCCCTGTGTTCCCTTCCCTGCCCCGTGCACGTATACAGTATAGGGACTGCCGCCAAGTTACGGTTTTTCCGCTTAGGGCATCTACTGTAAGTAGGCAGGGAAAGAGGTGGGGTTCAGATTGGGCACACTATCCCTTGTTCCCTGTCGTGAACTACTTGCCTAGGCTAGCTTTGGTGCCACATATTTTGCCTTCAGCAGTAGATATGGCACCCCTCAATGTACTGTAGCTGGTAGCACTGTAGATATGGTACCCCTCAATGTACTGTAGCTGGCAGCACTGTAGATGTGGCACTCCTCAATGTACTGTAGCCAGTAGCACTGTAGATATGGCACCCCTCAATGTACTATGGCTGGTAGCACTGTAGGTATGGCACCCCCCAATGTACTGTGGTTGTCAGCACTGTAGATATGGCACCCCGCAATGTACTGTGACCAGTAGCACTGTAGATATGGCACCCCCCAATGTACTGTGGCTGGCATCACTGTAGATATGGCATCCCTCAATGTACTGTGGCCAGTAGCACTGTAGATATGGCATCCCTCAGTGTACTGTGGCTGGCATCACTGTAGATATGGCATCCCTCAATGTACTGTGGCCAGTAGCACTGTAGATATGGCATCCCTCAATGTACTATGGCCGGTAGCACTGTAGATATGGCACCCCTCAATGTACTATGGCCGGTAGTACTGTAGATATGGCACCCTTCAATGTACTGTTGCTGGCAGCACTATAGATATGGCACCCCCTAATGTATTGTGGCTGGTAGCACTGTAGATATGGCACCCTTCAATGTACTGTAGCTGGTAGCACTGTATATATGGCACCCCTCAATGTACTATGGCTGGTAGTACTGTAGATATGGCACCCCTCAATGTACTATGGCTGGCAGTACTTTAGATATGGCACCCCTCAATGTACTGTGGCCGGTAGCACTGTAGATATGGCAGCCCTCAATGTACTGTGGCCAGTAGCACTGTAGATATGGCACCCCTCAATGTACTATAGCTGGTAGCACTGTAGATATGGCACCCTTCAATGTACTGTAGCTGGCAGCACTGTAGATATGGCACCCCTCAATGTACTGTAGCTGGTAGCACTGTAGATATGGCACCCTTCAATGTACTGTTGCTGGCAGCACTATAGATATGGCACCCCCCTAATGTATTGTGGCTGGTAGCACTGTAGATATGGCACCCTTCAATGTACTGTAGCTGGTAGCACTGTATATATGGCACCCCTCAATGTACTATGGCTGGTAGTACTGTAGATATGGCACCCCTCAATGTACTATGGCTGGCAGTACTTTAGATATGGCACCCCTCAATGTACTGTGGCCGGTAGCACTGTAGATATGGCAGCCCTCAATGTACTGTGGCCAGTAGCACTGTAGATATGGCACCCCTCAATGTACTATGGCTGGCAGTACTTTAGATATGGCACCCCTCAATGTACTGTGGCCGGTAGCACTGTAGATATGGCAGCCCTCAATGTACTGTGGCCAGTAGCACTGTAGATATGGCACCCCTCAATGTACTATAGCTGGTAGCACTGTAGATATGGCACCCTTCAATGTACTGTAGCTGGCAGCACTGTAGATATGGCACCCCTCAATGTACTGTAGCTGGTAGCACTGTAGATATGGCACCCTTCAATGTACTGTGGCTGGTAGCACTGTAGATATGGCACCCTTCAATGTACTGTGGCGGGTAGCACTGTAGATATGGCATCCTTCAATGTACAGTGGCTGGCAGCACTGTAGATATGGCACCCCTCAATGTACTGTAGCTGGCAGCACTGTAGATATGGCACCCCTCAATGTACTGTGGCCGGTAGTACTGTAGATATGGCACCCCTCAATGTACTGTAGCTGGTAGCACTGTAGATATGGCACCCCTCAATGTACTGTAGCTGGCAGCACTGTAGATATGGCACCCCTCAATGTATTGTGGCCAGTAGCACTGTAGATATGGCACCCCTCAATGTACTGTAGCTGGTAGCACTGTAGATATGGCACCCTTCAATGTACTGTAGCTGGCAGCACTGTACATATGGCACCCCTCAATGTACTGTGGCGGGTAGCACTGTAGATATGGCATCCTTCAATGTACTGTAGCTGGTAGCACTGTAGATATGGCATCCTTCAATGTACTGTAGCTGGCAGCACTGTACATATGGCACCCCTCAATGTACTGTGGCGGGTAGCACTGTAGATATGGCATCCTTCAATGTACTGTAGCTGGCAGCACTGTAGATATGGCACCCCTCAATGTACTGTAGCTGGTAGCACTGTAGATATGAAACCCCTCAATGTACTGTAGCTGGTAGCACTGTAGATATGGCATCCTTCAATGTACTGTAGCTGGTAGCACTGTAGATATGGCACCCCTCAATGTACTGTAGCTGGCAGCACTGTACATATGGCACCCCTCAATGTATTGTGGCTGGTAGCACTGTAGATATGGCACCCCTCAATGTATTGTGGCTGGTAGCACTGTAGATATGGCACCCTTCAATGTACTGTAGCTGGTAGCACTATAGATATGGTACCCCTCAATGTACTGTGGCGGGTAGCACTGTAGATATGGAACCCCTCAATGTACTGTGGCCAGTG